>JAYMTE010002870.1:0-10543 GCA_036897545.1 Pelargonium fulgidum
TTAAGCCAACCACGTGGAGTGCTCTGTCAACCGTCTCTCGTTACCATCGTGTACGTCATCTGATTTGATAGCAAACTCGAAGTCTGATGTGATGACTCTGATTAAATTATCACATTCCAAGCCATCTTCTCTTTCTCTGTAATCGTCTCTTGCTGCTCCAAATGCCAACCAAAAAATATATCGCGAATCTACGCCACAAATATGCAAAAATAAAATTCTAACTTGCTATCAAAGCAATAGTCCGCAATTTGTTATGATCTTCTCTCTTGCTCAACAAGGTCTATGTTTTCCGGTTTTAGTTTTTTTTGGTGTTTTCTTATTTTTTATTTTTTATTTATTTTTATTTTTTTGAAGTGGAGATCTGTTTGGGAGGTGGGTAAATGAGGAGATGGAGAAATTGGTTTTGGATCTTTGTGTTTTTTGGGTTTGAAATTTGAGAAAGCAAATGGGTTATGAAGATTTTGGTCAGCTGATCTTAGTTCAATACAGATTTTGTGTTTCCTTGATATGGAGTTTAGTGTCAATTGTTTGTTCTGTGTTTGTGATTTTTTTCTTCATTTCCTTGACCATCAAACATATTGTGTAGTTTATCGTTTAGATTAAATGATTTTGCTTCTGGACTTAAGTTTTTTTTTTTTTAGTCTATGCCTTGGTGGTGATATGATATTTCTCCACTGACATGGCAACTTGCATAGAAGGTATTAGCGACGTGACAGTTCTTGTTATAGCATGTTAATTGTGTTAAAATAAAAATAATAATTTAAGTGTCAAAACCATAAATCAAACACCACATAGGCAAAAATAAAAAATAAAAAATAAAAAAAAATTATATTTCAGCCTAAAAAAGGCAAAATCATTTAATCCTTTAAAAATGTAGTAAGAAAATAATAATTTTAGAAGTGATGCCTAACGTCATTCAAAGTGGCTGTAGGCTACTTTATGTTATTGTAGATAACTAGATATCACACATGACAAAGTGGATATAATTCTTTTTCTTTTTTTTTTTCCTTTAATATTGGAGACCCTACAGTTCTTATAATATTTCAGACATTTACATATTATATAGATGAGCAGTGACAGACCCGGCGGGTGACCCGGCCGAACTGGTGATCCAGTGGTATGACCGGTTCATCCTCCGAATCGGTTTTTAAAACATTGCCCTGCACTAAGACCCTAGTGTCGATCGAAGTTCTGTTAGGCCCTAATGTTACTTCAATTGGCCCTCGGGTATTCTACTGTTAGGGCACTTGTACTAAGAATAGAAGTATTTGATTTGTTTTCATCTCTCCGAGTCAGGAGCCTTAAATATATGAGAGGATGGTTCCCAAAGTTTCAACTCGAGTTTTTGGTGCTTTTATGAAACTAAAGGCCTACTACATAAATGGCAGCATTTGCCATATCTGGTGATGTGAAACAGTTTCAAGTGCACCGACCGCACAATCGGCTAAATCTTGTGTATAAACAACAAACATAACAATTACATAAACTAGTCAGCAGTAGCATATCCAAGCATCAAGTACAAGTAAACAAGACCAGAAATTGACCAGCAGCTTCAAACCAACAAGTAATTTGCTGGTGTGTTTTTTCAGCTTCGGCTGCTCTCCTGGCTTCTTAGTGCAGTTTCAACAAGCTTCACCTTTTTAGAGTTCTCACTATTCACAAGTGAGAGTTTCTCGAGAGAGGATTTCAGGATGTTGATCTGGGTATCTGGAACACGACTGTTCTTACCTGCTATTTGCCTCTGTTGATTTATCGAATTGTTCTTTGAGGACTGTGTGTACCTTCTCTGTCTGGCAGATAATGCCTCAATAGAAGAATGCAAAGCTTCCAGCTCAACTCCTGTAAATTGGTCTGAGGAATAGCATAACGGGGAGTTATATGATAGATGTCACAAGTGAGAAAGGAACTACCATAACATTTGTCGTAAAAGATGCAAAAATTAAGGATAAATTGGTTACTGCTTAACTTTCTCTCATGACAAACTCCAGTGGTTCTAACTAATTTATCTTAGCAAATTCCCAAATTTGAAAGAGGACTCCCATTTTGAGATGGATGGAGTAATTTATCTTTAGATTTATGTATTTAGAATTTTTATGTGAAAAGTCACAGCAATTTCTAAATCCACAGAACAAGCTAACAAAATTCAGTGACAAGATCTCAGACATGAGCAAGAAGGGTGTGTTCAAAGAAAAAATGAAGTTAGTTTTGTCTTTCTTTTTGTAAATGGAACAATTTGAAGCAGTCAAAGGGTATAATGCCAACAAATCTCACTTTGCACAACGTACGGGTAACCATTAGAAAATAATATTTTCATAAGTAAATGGTATTTTGTATGTTTATAAGTTAGAAAGCAAGTTATAATGCTTACCAAGTTCAGACTTGAACTCTCGCTCTGCTCTAGACAATGGCTTTTTGTGAGCCCCAGGCAAGCTCCTCAAACGCTGCAAACGCTCTTCTAGGGAATTATGCCGGTTGATTGCATGCTCAATCCTCTCCTCCACTTTTGATTGTCTCTCCTCAACTTTGGATAGCTTACTCTGTGCTTCAGCTAATCGAGCATGCTGTTCGTCAATAATTTTCTTCAGGTGAGGCCCATGATGCTTGAGCTCAAAGTATACCTGGAAACAGACAAAAGAAATCCTACATAAATATGAGAAGAATATCATTCTCAACTCACAGACAACCATCCCCCTCAAATCTTAGACTTTACTGAGGCAGCTCCTTGTTCTCGGTTTGGTTGATTTTGAGTAACATGAAGGGTAAAAGGAGATACATGCAGCAAATTCTTAGTTGGTTTTGTTAACTTGCTAGCCACATCATCTGTGTTTGTATTTTTTTTAACAAAGTCAGCGGCAAAATCGTAAAACTGAATATAAAAGACTAGTCTCCTGACTAGACCCAGAATCTAGAATTATAAACTCAAGAATATGGCACTACATCATTGCATCTTATGCAATATCATGAATTGATTTTTAATTATGAATGACAACAGTGCCAGAATAGACTTATTGCTGCTTGAAAAATGATGTGCATGTTCATTTCCTCTAATAACCTGAAGACTTTGTATATATTACTTAAAATGCAGCAAAAATTGTTCACTCTTTGAACGAGAGGATATTGTGCTTAGCAGTTTTCCAACACCTTGCTGCATATAGATCTAAAAGTTGGGGAAAACAAATGATTCACAAGTTCTACAATTATCATGACAAACATGTTTTACAGATACATATTGAGGTAATGAGTAGATGAGATTAAACAATTCTACTGACAACGTAAAAGATAAAATGGTATTAAAAGTGAAAGTCATGTGATGCTTAACAACTGAATTATTACCTTATGTGCATACTCCACATAATTTTCATGAAAAAGTTTGAAGTACTGATGAAGAGCTGCACGACCTTCGATAGAATCAGCAGCAACAGAGCGCAGATTTGGAGAGGTCTGAGGAAGAAGAACCACCTTAGGACCACTAAGCAGTTCTTTACTGATGATATCTGGTGTATCGATCTGTTTCAGTCCTTCCAACTTGGATTTCTGTTCAGCACCAACTTGAATGGGAAGCAATAAATTCCAAGTTTTCATCTCCAGCAAAATACATTCTCGGGAGGATGTGACTCCTACAATCCATGAATACCCGAATGAATCTGATAGTGTCACAAAACCACAAAGGGGGGATGTTGAGGAGGTTTCTCCTTGGCAAGTACTTAGAACAGGATGTACAGAAGGGGTTCTCATGGACTCGTCCTTGTCACTAGTCTGACTAGTAAATGGAAGAAAATGCAACACTATCGAATCAATCCCTCCATCATGAAGAGAAAAAATTCTTTCTGGCATAAGTGGATCAGGAAACATGGTAATAAGATATCCACTTTCTGTTTTTTCGGGTAAAGCAAGATCCACAATAGCCAGCCTCAACAATGGAGGAGGAAGCCCCAACCAGACAGTATGATCAAGCGGTTGATCAAGCTTCACAATGGAAATGTCACTAGAGATTGTCTCACAAATCATAGCTAGACCTAGTATATGGTCCCGTGAATCTACACGAAGACGAGGTGGGCTACCAACATTCCAGACTGGCTGAATTTCATCAGCAAGAGCATCAATTTGCAATTGCCCACCACTCCAGGCAGTCACCAAAATTGAGTCTTTGCTAACTAAATTATAAAGAAAGCTGACAGCGCGACCTTCACATTCTGCACCTTTAACCGCTAAATCTTCCTCTTCCCCACCATAACACACTTTACGTAGAGGGCCCTAAAACAGCAAGAAGTTTAAGTTACAAACCTGAAAAGTTAGAATGCTGGAAAAAAAACAATTAGGTAAATGAAGCCACGGAAGTCATAATGTGTGTGTGTTTGTGTGTGACTATGTATATTTCCTGTCTGTATACCTGCAAAACAAGTGATGCATCAAATAAAGCATGAGGGTGAGCTTTTACAACAGATAGATTTCCTTCTTCTGCTGCCTGGAGTGCTAACCCAGGAAATGTTGCTTCCAACCAAGATATTGCCAGGTTTGAGTTACCAACGGCTCTAGAATTAGAGGATTTCAAGCCAAATGTATGTGCATCGCTATATATCTCCAATATAGATTCCCATTTGTAAATACTGCTGCAAATTATAAAACTTGTTTACTTAGCACCCAATATAATAGATCAGGCAGATATAGTTCCATAAAGCACGAAAAATAATGAATTTCATGACCCAAGAAGCAAAAATTTGTCAAGAGGATGCACATAAGACAATCAGCATATAAAAGCACCAAGGTGGACTGCAAAAAATTGATTTTAGTAGTTGAAGTGCAAAAGAGTAAATTAGTACTCTTATCATTGCATCAAGACATAAACATAGATAATAAATATCCCAAAACAAAACATTCTTACAAATAAATAAAACAAATTATAGGAAGAATAAAATAATGACAAAGATTCAGAGTAAATAACCTTCCAAATGGTACAACTGGACAAAGTATGTAAATTGAACCATCACTGAATAGAAAAAAAACCTGCAGATTGGAAGGCAAACACAAGTATTAGTACCTAAACATAACAAATAATTCAGAACAATAAAAAAAAGCGGAAGCCGCATAAATATTACCAAAATAAAATTTTCATTTGTAAAGGGGAAGAAACAACAAAACCAATAGAAGATTTACATCAGACAAGATAAATAAGTATACAATAGCACATAAAACAAAATGGGTAATGAATGATTATGAACCCAGGGCAAATAAAATACTACTCTACTAGCATTGAAGGATGTAGCAGGAGCATTTAAGCATACAGAACCACAGGCAAAAAGAAACATGTGAGTAACTATATGCATTATATACTATTACTGACTTAAAGAATGACAGATAAGGTAGTTCCAAAAGAAATATATTCTATAAATTTAGAAATATCACATGCACTAATAAGAGCATGGAAACACTAGAATTGAGCTAAAACATTAAGGTAGCAATTTATTACTTTGAAATCAATAATGAAAATCACACATACACTAACAAGAATTTATCAACAAGGAAACAAATAGCATCACAAGTCTTCAGTGAACTTACACTGAACTTATCCCACATGTGATCACCACCAAAAGAAAAACCAACGGGGCAGATTGATGCAGCATTCCTGGATCTACCTGGTTCCACGGGCTGTAGATAATATTCTTGTTCTGGTTGCAGAAGATCTGAAGACAAATCAAAAAGTCTACAAAATATAAAAAAGAAAAGAAAAGGTAGCAGACTGTAAGTCTCGATCATATAGAAGGACAGTTATATATAAATTTGCGGGAAATTTAAACAAGATTCATTCTACTGAGAAAATTGAAATATGTATAAATAGAAAGTCATAGATACAAGCTGGAGTCACTGGAAGGAAATAAAAAGGTATCCATTTATGCTGTTTCTCAAAATATGTTCTTGCATATGATAATGCAAATCACGATAAGACCAGATTGAGTGATTAAAAAACAGCTAATAACCATATCAATCTAAATGTTTACAAAATGATCAAAATCAAAGATTGGATACCTGAAAACAGAATCAGAAGAAAGAATTCCAAGATGTGTGTCACTGTACGGGTGCCATGAAACTTGCAGTGTGCGTATAGCATTGCTGCCCCCGGAATATATTTGTGAACCAATAAATACAGTCCTGTAAATAAATTTAGACGGGAGGTATCAGTCCATCATGTTTCACCAGCACGTTGTATTCTCGCATTTAAATATTTCCTCAATTATCATAAACAATCAATCATATTTATAATTTAGGCTTGTTTTCCCTACATTTATATCTTGATTTGTCTTCCTTTTAGCTTAATTCTTACTCCCTCTGTCCCAAATTAAAGAAGTTAGTTAATGTTGAACATTTACTCTTGTAATCCCATGAATATGTGTTGTAATAAACTCAATAAATACTAATTTATTACAAGAATAAAATTGAAAATTCATGCATAACTAACTTTCTCAAGAAAGAAACGAGACACTCATTTTGGGACAAAAATACAAGAAAAACAAGACACTCACTTTGAAACAAAAATACAAGAGAAACAAGACACTTATTTTGAGACAAAAATACAAGAGAAATAGGACACTCATTTTGGGACCGAACGAGTATATTTTTGCTCTTCTATAAGATATGATGCGCTTGGTATACTCAGTGTAGTGTAGTGTTGTTTTGCGGGTTTTAGGTGTTTTTGATAGCCAAAAGGGTAAAGGATGACTCAAGATGAAGCAATGGAAAGCAAAGGATGAAGAAGAGCTGAAAAGGGAAGAGACACGGCATCCCCACAACATTACACAACGTGATATGTCTCATTAAAAATTTTGCCACTGGCGCATGAAGGTACCTACATCCCAGTGCATCATCAGTTGCACGTTGTCACAGAGAAGACAGAGCACACATCGAGGGACCATCCAATGCCAACACATTAAAATGATGTCCTTTATGTCTTTTCAAGTCATTTAGGGCAACAATACATAGATAGAACATGTTGCTGTCATTTTGTGGAGTTTAGATTTATTTTTTTTCGGATTTGTATTGCTTTAGAGAGAGAAGATTATGACATATTGAGAGAGAGAGAGAGAATCCAAGCCAAATCAATTGGAGATCTCCTCAATCCAGGCTAGGAAAGGATGAAGGGAGTGAAGAAGACTTAAATATTGCAGTTTTCTCCTCTATTTTGTATTTTAGTGAAAAATGGATTGCGAACCCATGATAGCACTAATTATTATTGAATTAATTTTGATTTTGCTCTTGATATTTGGCTAGATCTATAACCTGTGTGGGCTTTTTGAACGAATGATTTAATTAATATGAATTTTTGTTGATGGTTTTTGATTGTTGATTGTCCATTGTAATTATATTGTTTATCTTGTGCTTAATACTTGGGTTAGCTTGATCACCTAACGAATATGATTGCTTGGTTTAAATGAACTAGGAATATAGCTAGAAAGAGATAAATAGGGAGGATAATTAACCTAGGTGAGGTTATGATTTATTATTTACTTAAGAAGATAGGAATTACTTTTAGCCTTTTAGGTCATCTTAGTTTGGAGAACTTGAACACATTCAGCCCAATAGGATTCTTTAGAAATAGTGTTAATTTGGGGTAAATCTTTATGCAATTCGTAAGATACGTAAAGATAATTAAGGGTTGTGAGCTGGTAATTAGGATATTTGACAACCTTAAACCATAACTATTATTAGTTACATTATTTAGGGGGTTAATAGTCCGCACACTTAAGGGTCGTCATTTAATTTTTCGAAAAAATGAAATGAAATGCTAGTTATTCAATGGTCAAGAATTTTGAATCTTTCGACTCATTTGAGGAAAGATGATTTATTTTTAATCCCAAATATGCCCTTTCATAAAAAATTAAACGACCGCATGAATTAGAAAGTGAAACACCCAACATGTCCTATTTTCCTAGGAATTCACTAGAAGATAGCGCAACAAATGACCCCTTAAACTTTAATTCTCTCAATCTTTGGAAACTAAGTTATTTATCCCATTTCAATTCTTGCATCTTAGTTTAGTGATAATCTAACAAACAAACCATTGAATTTGATTAAAATTAGGTTTAGATAATTATTTTATTTTAATTATTATCGTTATATATTTCATCATCGTGGGAAGCAACATCTGAACTTTTTGTCCACTTATTGCTTTTGACCCATACACTTGACAAAACCACAGTAGAAATCAAACAATCAATAAAAGCATTTTGAAAGCACTGAACTTGTATTAAATAGAAAAGTACTACAAAAATTGATAAAGAGCATTACTCTAATCAAATTGTAGGAGTAGGAGTAAGTCACCCCTGCAAGTATGTCAGAATAATCCAGTAGGCATTCAGAGTTAAACTTCAGTGGATTTGATTTTAAAAACGCCACATGACACATATAGCCAAAGACACTCGTACCTGCATATGATGGTATTGTCTTTGCTAGAGCTACGTCCATATAGATACATGACACAAAGACCATCTTCACCTGCAAGGAGTAGTGCGGATCCGTTCCTATTGATGGAGATTTTATTAACTAATAAGTTGAGCTCCACATCTGCTTTCAGTACCTATTGTAATAGAGGTATTGTCAAGTATGCACTTAAAGCTGAGTGTGATAAACCATTTTCGTGATTAATCAAACACGTGTGAAAAAGATGAGGGATACAATATTTATTAAAAAAAAAGGTAAGCAGTTTGCAGATACCTATTTTGAAGCAGAAAATATTAACAGCATCAGACCATTAGCTCAATAACAATTTTTCAAACCTCAGATCCTTCACATGGCAAGCAATAATAAAAAGAAAGATCACAGTAGAACTCAACTCAGATCTCTGAAGTCTAGTTCAAAACTCCCAGTGATAAGTTGAGCATAGCACTATTCCTATTCACTACTACTCAACTCCAGCAAGAGATCATCTAAGGACATTTCAACGGCCATTTCTAACAGTTTATATATCGTTAATGAGCAGGCACAGGTCATAAACTAGCCTAGGTACTCCATAACCCTCACCGCCACCACCACCACCAGACCTTGAGCCACATGTGATGAATCTAGAAAGCAAGGATTACTCTTATCTTCTCATTCTTTACACTCGTGACTCGACTCATCTTAATATCCTTCAGTTAAACAATACGCCCCATTTCATGCAAATTTTGTGCATTGAGCTCTTCCTATTCTGAAATACTAAGACTGACAATATATTCCACCAATATACTCAAGAAATAAAAGATCACCAAAAACTTATAAAATTCAAATAATTCATAGCCTAACACCTGATGAGAGAATTCTAAAGCAATCATCCTATCCCCTCAATATAGATAACAAAGTCCAGAGTTTCATCAATCAGACTCCAATTTGCATTATAAATCATTAAAAATACCTAGATGCATCTGCAGAGTGGTCCTCTATCAAAAAAAAGAAAAAAAAACACCTAGCCCTAAAATTTCAAAAATAAAAATAAAAATCCCTACATTTGCCTAGAAAAGGAGTGAAGAACAAGGACTTCAGATCAGATATCTAAATGTAGCAAGCCTTCTCATCTCAAGAACCATAAAATGAAAACTGCCAGCCAAATTGCTTACAGTAGGCACACTTGAGCTCAGTCTCTAGACGAAGACACACAGTTCAAAGTAAAGAAAATTTGCAGGAGCTCAGTCTCAAGAGTGACCTTTGAGGGGGAAGCAGCGAGAACAGAGGTGGGGTCGGGCTCGCCCATGCGGATAGAGATCCGGTGAAGGCAGTTGCTGTGAGAATCCCATAGATATAGGCGCGATGCTCCGTCACAGGCCATGATGTTACCCGGTGGCGACGCTGAGGCGGCGTTGGCGAAAACGGGGTGCTTCGGTAGTGGAAGCCATTCTACTTCTTCCTTGGGGATGGATTCAGGCGAGCCGAAATTGAATCGCATTTTGGTTTTCTTCAAGACTCTATGGGCTATGGCTGCTTCTGGTCTGTCTCTCTGTTCTTCGAGAGCGCCACAAAAACCCTGCCGTCCCTCGCTCGGTGAAGAAGATACACTTCCACTTTACTAGTCAAGGAATTCGTTTACACGGCGCCGTTTTGTCGTTTGAGGGGGAGGGAAAGGAGATGTTTCTTTCTTTTTTCTACTTAGATGTATCACTTAAACTTTTTCCAAATAAAATATTTATTAAAATATTACAATTTACTATCCGTCAACGTACTTATATTAATTAATCCATATCCGAAGCTAACAAAGACAAAATAACAAGAGGGGCGAAGGCCCAATCCAAAAGTCAATATGTAACGAAAACTTCGAAGACCTCGCTAAAACATTAGCAACTCGGTTCGCAGACCGTCTAACAAAATTAAACTTAATATGAAAAAACTGAGTAGCTAACTTGTCTATATTAGAAATAAGTAGACCAAAAGGCACTGGAATCCTCATCCCTTTTCGTCTGGATTGCATTTACCATTTCTTGGGCGTCTGACTCAATGATGATCTCGAGTCATCCACGATTCCAAACCCAATGAATTGCTTCTCGAATAGCTAAAGCTTCTGCCATCCGAGCATCTAAATAGC
>JAYMTE010002871.1:0-10542 GCA_036897545.1 Pelargonium fulgidum
GTGGCGTGCTCAGATTGGTTCTTAGACACTCATAAATTTTGGGTATAAACACCTAAATTTCATCCGGACGAAACTTTAGAGCGACATAAGGCAAGGCTCGTTGCTGAAGGGTTCACCTAAACATACGGGATAGACTACACTGAGACATTTGCACCAGTAGCAAAGCTCAACACGATTTGGATTCTGCTATCAATTGCGGCAAACCTTGATTGGCAGCTTCAACAACTAGCTAGATGTGAAGAATGTTTTTTTGAATGGAGACCTAGACGAGGAGGTATACATGGAACCTCCATCGAAATTCGAATCAAGATTTGGCTCAAAAGTGTGTAGATTGAAAAGATCACTCTACGGTCTTAAATAATCTCCACGAGCCTATTTTGAACGGTTCCTCCAGTTTACAAAAGGGCAAGGGTATAACCAAGCTCAATCAGATCACACCATGTTTTTTAGTCTCAAGACATGGAAAAATTGCAATATTATTCATTTATGTTGATGACATAATTGTTATCGGTGAAGGTAAGGAGGAAGTCAACCGGTTGAGAAAATGTTTGGCCAAAGAGTTTGAAGTGAAAGACTTGGGCGAATTGAAGTATTTCTTAGGTATGGAAATTGCTAGGAGCAGGAAAGGCATTGTCGTGTCTGAACGGAAGTACATCCTTGATCTTTTCAAAGAAACGGGGATGATAAATTGCAAGCTTGCAGAGACACCAATTGATCCTAACAAATAGCTCGGAGAAAAAACACAAAGTCTGTCGGTAGACATTTTAAAATAATAGATTTTAGTGAGAAAATTGATCTATCTCTCTTTCATATGCCCCGACAATGCCTTTCCAATGAGTCTGATAAGTCAATTCATGCACTCTCTTCACGAAGGGCACCTAGACGCGGCGCATAAAGTTTTAAAGTAGTTTAAGAACTCGCTAGGAAGATGACTATTTTTTCTAAAAGGCCAAACCTGCAGCATCGACGTGTTCATTGATGCAGATTGGGTAAGTTCAATCGTTGACCGAGAGTCAACTTCGGGGCATTGTACTTACATGCAGGGTAATCTAGTTACATGGCGAAGCAAGAAACAAAGTGTCATGGCAAGAAGTAGTGCAAAGGCAGAATTTTGAGAAATGGCTAACGATATTTGTGAAGTCTTTTGGGTGCAGCGGGTATTGTAGGAAATAAGGCAAGATATAACCCAGCCGCTAAAGCTATATTGGGAAAACAAATATGCTATAAGCATAGCTCATAATCATGTACAATATAACCAAACGAAGCATATTGAAATCAATCGCCATTTTATCAAAGAAAAGTTGGATACTGACACCATTTATATGCTGATTGTAAGTAACCCGTATGTAGTCATAAGTTCCTATTTTTTCTTTTGTGAAAAGGCTATATCTAGGCTTCCTTGTATACAAATTATTTGAGAAAGTAAATACAATTTTATGACAGAATCAAACTATTGATAAAATGCCACAAAAACAACTTGAAAAAGAGAAAGAACATTGGAAAAAAGTCGTTTTAAGAATTATTTCAATTGTGAAATTTCTTGGAAAACATAATTTAGCATTTCATGGTACTAATGAGAGATTGTACTAAAATATCCATGAAAATTTCTTAGGTTTGATTGAAATGTTGGCTGAGTTTGATATTGTTGTTTAAGAGCATGTTCAATGTATTACAAATGATAACATTAATTTTAATTATCTTGGTCATATAATTCAAAATGAATTGATGCTTATGCTTACATCTGCAATTAAATATGAAATTGTTGAAAAACTAAAACATGCAAAGTATTTTTTAGTGACACTTGATTGTACTCTCGATATAAGTTATCAAGAACATATGTCTCTGATATTAAGATATGTGAATGTTTCTTCAAATGATGTTAATTTGAGATTATGATTTTTGAAAGTGAATGATACAACTGGTTAATGACTTTATGATGTTTTGCAAAATGAGTTGAATTGTCTTGATCTTGATATAGATAATGTGCGAGGGCAATAATGTTATGACAATAGATCAGATATGAAAGGAAAACATCAAGGAATGCAAAAAAAACTTTTGGATATAAATTCTATAGCATTTTATACTCCTTGTGGTTGTCAGTCTTAACCTAACATTATGTGATATGACCAACACATGCGGTAAAACTAAAGTTTTTTTGTAGTCATATAACGTATATACACAATATTTGCTAATTCTACTAAGATATGACAATTTTGAAAAGATAATGTAACATGTTTAACTCTTAAATTGTTTTCATCCACTCTGTGGGAGAGTCGTGTTGAGAGTGTTAAGGCTATTAGATTTCTAGTTTTATAAATACAAGAAGTTTTACTTCAAGTAGGAGAAAATGATAATGATTCCAAAATAAGAAGTGAAGCTAAATCCTCAGAAAATGAGCTTGGTGATTTTGAGAAAGCTAAATTGTTGTCATCCATTTGATATGATATGTTATATGTAGTTAATTTGGTTAACAAACATTTACAACCAAAGGATATGATTATTGATGTTGCCATTGAAAAAAAATAAAAGGTTTGATATCTTTTTTTAGGTGTATATAGAAATTGGTTTTTCAAATGCCTTACAAACTTCAAAGAAAATTGCCAATAAAATTGATGTTGAACCAGTATTTCCTCAAAGGCGTGTAATTCGAATGAAAAAACATTTTTATGAGAATTCAGATGATATATTTTTATTAACTGCAGAAGAATCATTTAGGATTAATTATTTCGTATACCTTGTTAATGAAGCATTTGGTTCACTTATTAGGAACAATATAAATCATATGAAAATATTTTCGGTTTTTCATTTACTTCTACCAAGTTGCACTCATTAGATGATATGAAAATAAAATCTTGTTGTACTATTCTTGAAACTCCACTCAAGAAAGGTGAACAATCTTATATTGATGTAAATGAATTATATGTGAAGTTAAAACTACTCCAAAATTTCTTGCCTAGGGAAAATATGGAGCCTATTGATATTTTAAAATTCTTAAAACATTTAGATTGTTTCCCTAATGCAATTATTGCATATAGAATTTTGTTGACTATTTCTGCAACTGTTGCATCTGCAAAAAGAAGTTTTTCGAAACTAAAGTTGTTGATGTCCTACATGCATTCTACTATAACACAATAAAAACTCAATGGATTAGCTTTCAAAGCAATTGATAATGAGATTTTGGAGAAAATTAAGTTTGAATATTTTGTTTCAAAGAATGCTACGAGGATGGAGTTTTTGACTTACTGTAATAAAATTTAAATTTAATTACACACAAATTTACTTTTACGTTGAATTTTAAGGGCCTAATTTTTTTTCTTTTAGCACAGGGCCTCTAAAATCATTGAGACGACCCTGCCAAATTAGTACCATGGGTGAACACAATTGCTCTTCAATTTTATGGATGGATTAAAACCATGGGCAACATTGGAATTTCAAAGGCGTAGAGTAAAAGACATCTTTACTGCATTCATCTTGACATAGATATTGGTAGATTTCAAGAAAGAGGGCACCCAAACCCTCTAGAAGGACAACCAGATTCAGTTTAAGAAAAGCGGAGGGCCACCTCGAGCAAGCAATATCAAGGAAACAAAATCAACTGGAGAACAACAACCTAAGGGTGATGACTGCGGTACTTCCTTTATTTAATAGCCAATCAAAGATAGTGCTCTCAAGTGTTTTTGCTTTGACAACAACCTATTCAAACTTCATTGTATATCCATTTAGAAATATTTGATGTCAGAACGTTAACAGGTAATGCCAATAGTATACAAAAATCCTTTCCTTCAACAAAAACTCCTAATCTTTTTGAGACCTCAGAAAAATGGCAGGTGAAAAACAAATATCGTACATTTTGAAAAGTTGAAGGCCTCTTGAAATAAGAATCCAAATTGAAGCATAGTTCTCCCGCGACACAGAGCAAGGTCATGAAGGAGATCGTGAATCACAAATTTTTCACTTTTCGAGATTGAATATTGAAAAAATGACCTTGACAATAAATCATAAAAATATGCAACACCCAAATCTTCTAGATACTTCTTCCCTTTTGGTTGCGGCACAAAGCCTTTGTCCATCTATAATTAGACTAATCCAATAATGTCAAACTCATAATCCTTAGGAAATAGGGCACAATAAGCAAAACATTGCTTCAAATGAGAATGGAGGTGATGACAGCTCAATCTCAAAGTTGGAAGGATATTATATTCGTCTTTTCGCAAATCCCAAATCTGGTTGTCTAGTATCTCCACCCATGCATCAACAATTAAGTTTTTACTCAGCATCTCACCAAGAGTCTTTGCTGCTAGCGACAAGCCTTTGTATCTTTTAACTATCTTCTCACCAATGTGTTTCAGATTTGGATGGTCATCAAAATTGGTTGTTTTCAAGGCATGCTGGCAAAATAAAGAAAGACAATCCTCAAATGATAGCTCTCTCAAACCATGAAGGGGTCTAAATGTCCCCATCATTGTTCCAACTTTTTTATTCCGAGTTGTAACTATACTCCTGCTTCCTGGAGCACCCCTTTCAAAAGGCTTGTACATAACCGTCCAATATTAATAATTCTTATTCCAAACATCATCTAAAACAATAACAAATTTCTTCCTTGACAGAGTCTTCTTTAACTTGACCTGAAGTTGATCTAAAGTCATGCCTTCTTTACTCTCTCCACCAACAAATTGCAAAATAGTTTTGGTAATGTTGGGAATGTGAAAAATGTTGGAAACACAAACCCATGATCTGAGTCCAAAATGATCCTCTACTCTCTTTTCGTTGTAGACTAGTTGAGCCAGAGTTGTCTTCCCCATCCCTCCCATGCCTTGTATGGGAATCACGGAAACTCCACCACCACCAGCCAGCACTAGATCAGCAATAGCTTGTTTGTCATTGTCCCCGCCCAAAAAAAGAGAATCAGGCAGAGAAGTAGTTTCTGGCCTTTGGTCTCTTGATGTATTATCAAATCTTCCTCATCTAATAGCTATGGCCCCTAAATTGAGGTCACTGGTCTGACTGCAAATAGTTCCTAATCTTGTAGTGATCTTCTGCATCTTGGATCCCATATCATACTTAGCATTACTTTTTTCAACATTATACAGAGAAGGTAGAAAATTTGCTACTACTGCTGCTGCTGCCGCTGCCGTTGCTGCTGAGGTAGCAGCTTAGTTCTTGTGTTTCAATATGAGTCGCAAAGCTTCAGTTGAAAGCTCATCCAAAACATCATCCACATCATAGACTAAGTCTCTGAGCTCACTTAACTAGATCTCCACCAGCCTGCTAGTTGTCTGATTCTCTACAGCATATTCAAGAACAACATGGATATTTGGCAGCAAATTCTTATCCCACTTCTCCAGTTGAGCCTTGGCCTTCTTCTTACTTGCAAATAGACACAATTTAGGAGAAGCCAACAATTCAAACAACTTCTTAAAGAAAGCACTGAGTAAACCTCCTCCAACAACAGTCGCAATCTTCATGGGAATAATTGTTGAAGTGCTATGCCTCAGCACTACATGTTTTACCTTAATTTTAGCATACTGCTATCTACATGTTCCATTTACTTGTTCCTTATTTTTAGCTATTGTGGTTAGTGCTTAGTTGTTGAATGTCTTAGTGACTATTTTTTAGCTATTAGTTGCCTACGTGGCTAGATAGTGGTAATTTTCATTTCAGAATTATGCCTGTATAAGCTTGGTTTTAAATTCAATCAAATGTATCAAATTTTCTGCCATTGTTCCACCATTTCACTCTCTAAATATTTTTAGCTTTCTTTATTTTATCCTGTGTATTTCCAACAAATTGGTATCATAGCCAACATTCTTGAGGGACTTGAGAGTTGTGAGTACAATCGTTATGGACTCGAAAACACCTTACCGTTGTTGCTCCTCCGATATTTATGGGGGAAAATTACCAGGATTGGGCAATACGAATGGAGACTTATCTCGATGCCATTGATCTTTGGAAAGCTGTGGAGGAGGACTACAAGATTCCTCCTTTACCAAAAAATCCAACTATTGCTCAAATCAAGAACAAAAAGGAGAGAAGGCAAAGGAAATCGAAGGCGAAGGCGTGCTTGTTTGCAGCTGTTTCACCATCAATCTTTACCAGAATTATGACTCTGAAGACAGCAAAAGGCATTTGGGACTTTCTCAAACAAGAATATGAAGGAGATGAGAGAGTCAAGGGGATGCAAGTGCTGAATCTGATCAGAGAGTTCGAGATGCAGAAGATGAAGGAGTCAGAAACCGTGAAAGAGTATTCTGACAGAATTCGCAGCATTGTCAGTAGGGTAAGATTGCTTGGAACTGAATTTTCTGATTCGCGAATTGTTCAGAAAATTCTTGTTACTGTTCCGGAAAGGTTTGAAACTACAATTTCAGCCTTGGAAAATTCTAAAAACCTGTCTAGTATTACCTTGGCAGAGTTGTTGAATGCACTACAGGCACAGGAACAAAGAAAGCTCATGAGAGAAGAAGGAGCAATTGAGGGGGCTTTGCAAGCTAAGCTGCAAATCGGTGAAAGTTACAAGGAGAGGAAAAAGAAATGGAGAAGGAACAATGTTGAGTCTGAAAAGTTTGCCAATAATGGAGGATACAATAAGCCAAGTTATCCTCCATGTCAACATTGTAAGAAGATGGGTCATCCACATTTCAAGTGTTGGAGAAGGCCGGATGTCAAGTGCAACAAGTGCAACCAGTTGGGACACATTGCCAGAATCTGCCGGAACAAACATCAGCAACAACAAGTTGAAGCACAAGTTGCAAACCAGCAGGAGGAGGAGCAATTATTTGTGGCAACATGCTATGCTACAAGTGCTTCAATTGAAAGCTGGCTGATTGACACTGGTTGTACCAATCATATGACCTATGATGAAGAGCTTTTTAAGGAGCTTGATAGATCATTTGTCTCTAAGGTCAAGATTGGTGACGGGAGATACATTGATGCCAAAGGAATAGGTGATGTGGCTCTTGAAAGCAGCTCAGGTATCAAAATAATAAATGATGTACTCTATGTGCCTAAAATTGATCAAAACTTACTGAGTTTAGGTCAGTTGCTTGAAAAAGGGTACTCATTTTCTTTCAAAGATAAAATGTGTGTGATCAAGGATGCAGGAGATATTGAATTGTTCAGGCTAAAGATGAAACACAGGAGTTTTTCATTAGATCCCATGAAGGATAAGCTTGTTGCTTTTCCAACAATTGATAATACAAGTGAGCTATGGCACAAGAGGATGGGGCATTTCAATCATGCTGCATTATTGTTGATGAAAAGAATGGAGTTTGTGCAAGGCTTGCCATCGTTGAATGAACTACTACCAGCCTGCAGTGCGTGTCAGTTTGGCAAGCAAACCAGATTACCATTTTCACAAAGTTGTTGGAGAGCATCTGAGAAGCTGCAGCTGATTCACACTGATCTTTGTGGACCGCAGATTGAACCATCATTAAAAGGAAGTAAGTACTACATTGCCTTTATTGATGATCTAACAAGGATGTGCTGGATTTACTTCCTTAGGTTCAAGTCTGAGGTTGCTGAAGTGTTTTGGAAATTCAAAGCTTGGGTCGAAAATCAAAGTGGCCACAAAATTCAGATTTTGAGATCTGATAATGGGAAGGAGTACACATCAGAACAATTCAATTTGTTTTGTGAAGAAGCTGGAATTGAGCACCAATTAACCGTTCCTTACACTCCACAACAAAATGGGGTAAGCGAGAGGAAAAACAGGACAATAATGGAGATGGTTCGATGTATGTTGCACGAGAAAGAACTTCCCAAGAAATTTTGGGCAGAGGCAGCCAACACAGCTGTATTTCTACTCAATAGGCTTCCAACAAAGGCAGTGAAGGGAAAAACTCCATTTGAAGCATGGTATGGCTATAAACCATCTGTTCGTAACCTTAAAATTTTTGGTTGCATTTGCTTTACTCATGTTCCTAAGGTGAAAAGGGACAAGCTTGATAAAAGAGCAGATCCGGGCATTTTCATTGGTTATAGTAGCATCTCCAAAGCTTACAGAATTTTTCAACCACAAACGGGAAAAATTTTGGTGAGCCGGGATGTTCATTTTGTAGAAGAGCAACAATGGTGCTGGGAAGAAGGAGGAAGACAGTTTGTTGACTCTCCGTTGATCCAAGAAGAAAATGATTCTCCATTGATGCAAGGAGAAGATATTGATGATCCTCCTATTAGAGGTACCCGATTGCTCTCTGATATATATGAAAGGTGTAATGTTGCTCTTTTTGAGCCTGCAGGATTTTATGAAGCTGAAAATGATTCCAAGTGGATAGCTGCAATGCAAGATGAGCTAAAAATGATAGAGAAGAACCAAACTTGGGAGCTTGTTGAAAGACCTCAACATAAGAAGGTCATTGGAGTGAAGTGGGTGTTCAGAACTAAATTGAACGCAGATGGTTCCATCAACAAGCACAAGGCCAGACTTGTGGTCAAAGGATATGCGCAAGTGTTCGGTGTAGATTTTTCAGAAACATTTGCACCTGTTGCTCGGCTGGACACTGTCAGATTGCTTCTTGCATTCGCTGCACAAAAGGGGTGGAAACTGTTTCAACTAGATGTAAAATCTGCCTTCCTAAATGGTTACTTGCAGGAGGAGATATATGTAGAGCAGCCTGAAGGATTTGTTAAAAAAGGGCAAGATGACAAAGTCTATATGCTCAAGAAGGCTTTGTATGGTTTGAAACAGGCGCCAAGGGCGTGGTATAGCAGAATTGATGAGCATTTTTTGAGTCTTGGCTTCACAAAAAGTCTTAGTGAGTCAACTTTATATGTTAAACACTCAAATGCTGATATTGTGATTATCTCTTTGTATGTGGATGATCTCTTGGTGACAGGAAGTAATGCCATTCTTATTGAGCAATTCAAGGAGGAGATGATGAAGGTCTTTGAGATGACAGACCTTGGAGAAATGGCATATTTCCTTGGCATGGAGATAAAACAAAATCAGCAAGGCATTTTTATTTGTCAGAAAAAATATGCGAAAGAAATTTTGAAGAAGTTCCGTATGGAGGATTGCAAAGAAATGAGCACTCCAATGAATCAAAAAGAGAAACTCCGCAAGGAAGATGGCACAGAAAAAGTTGATGAGGTTTTTTATAGAAGCCTTGTTGGTTGTTTGATGTATCTGACAACAACTAGGCCTGACATTCTTCAAGCTGTTGGTGTGCTGTCAAGGTTCTTACATTGTGCTAGTGAAGAGCATTTCAAGGCTGCAAAACGTGTTCTGAGATATGTCAAAGGGACACTTAATCATGGAGTCATGTTTCAGTTTGGTAAGAAATTCGATTTCCATGGTTTTTCTGATAGTGACTGGGCAGGATCTGCTGATGACATGAAGAGTACTTCGGGGTACTGTTTCACACTTGGTTCGGGAGTATTCTCATGGAGCTCAAAGAAGCAGGAGATAGTGGCTCAGTCAACTGCTGAAGCTGAATTTATAGCTGCAACAGCAGCTGTAAACCAAGTCTTATGGCTGAGAAAGATACTAGCTGATTTGCAAATGAATCAAGAGGAAAGCACCAAAGTGTTTGTGGACAACCAAGCAGCTATTGCAATTTCTAATAATCCAGTTTTTCATGGAAAGACAAAGCACTTTAACATCAAGTTCTATTTTCTTCGAGAAGTGCAGAAAAATGGTGAAGCTTGCTTACTTTATTGCAAGACTTGTGACCAGATGGCTGATATTTTTACCAAGCCTCTTCCAAAGAGTAGATTTGAGCTTTTGAGGGAGATGTTGGGAGTTTGCAGCTATTGATGCAAGGAGGAGTGTTGAAGTGCTATGCCTCAATCCTGCCATGTTTCCTTATTTTTAGCTATCAGTAACATGCTCCTTAGTTTTAGCTATTATGGGTAGTGTTTTGTTTAGTGGCTGATTTTTAGCTATTAGTGGCCTACATGATCAGATTTTTCTTTTCACGAATATGTCTATTTAAAGTTGATTTCTATTCAATCAAAATGCATCAGTTTTCAGCCATTTCATTGTTCCATAATTTTGCTCTCTGTCAATTATATATTTCCAGCTTTCCTATTTGCCTTAAGAATTTCCAAGATGAAAGCGTCTCCAACGAGTTTGGCTCGCGGTTTTCTCAGTCACGCTTTTGGCATGTATGGCTCGCTCGAAACATGTTTGTTTTTCATAACCATTTGGAATCTACTCACGAGGTTTTCATCAAAATCAGAAGCCTTTTGTTCTCCATCTTTCTGGACTTCATTTATCCGACGAACAACATCTCAATTTTCCAATCCTAGTGTTATAAGGCACATGGTTCCAATTAGTTAATTTTTTCAATTTTGTTATTTTTTTTGTTGGTCTTATCAGCTATTTGTACTTTTTTTTATTTCCTTCTCGTGTTGTAATAAAAATACATCTTGCTTATAAAAAAATCAACATATATATATGTGTTAAAGTTGGTGAGGAAGTACTAAGAGTTGCCACCTCATCAACTCTAACAATTTGGAGCATTCTCATTGCTATGAGCTCAAATGCTCCTTCATTTTTCTACCGTTACAAAAAATTACCCATTAACTAATAAAAATAACTAA
>JAYMTE010002872.1:0-10542 GCA_036897545.1 Pelargonium fulgidum
AACGGACTGTCTTTCCCTCAAAAAAAAAAAAAAAAAAAAAACTTCTACTGTCTTATTTTTTATTTAATGGATCCCTGCCTCTTAAAGACTCGACCAAGTTGTAGAAGCATGATTAGTAACTCAATCAAGTCATATATGTCAACTCGTCAACTCCCGAATCAACGAGCAACCTCAATTCTAATTCAGACCTAACCCTCCAAGCTTCGTTCATGAGCCCCGCGCTTTATAAGCTATTCGTGGGATCTCCATGACTATACTCTATGTCGTTTAAAGCATTGTGGAGAAAATCGGACCACCTAAGTCATCGAGTCATGAAATATCGAATTCATTCTAATTAAGGTACATCTAATTGTTAATCTCGTTGTTCTCCATACTATGCTTTGTTGGTAACTATGCGTGAAAGTCTTGGACATGATACGCCTCGTGATAACCACTTAAACTTGGCCTTTGACACATTTCTCCATACCTCAAGGTGTCTTGAGTAATACATGTACTTAGTAGGGCAAATGTTTGATTTCACTTGTTCTCTCGTCGAATCTCGATGTTTGTACGCTTGCTGATAAAAAAAAAAAAACATTGGGTAGTAACATGATTGCCACCTTATTTGAGGCCCAACACAAAGTCAAAATTGTATTTGAACCAGCAAAAAATTGTCCAAGCTGAAATCTCTCACTCTCTGGTCTTATCTAACCCAACCCATGTGTCCAATGGGCGGGTCATGGGTTCACAAAAACCATCCCGTAGGTGGCCCGCCCGCCCAATCAAATAAAATTTCAAGAAACACTAATAGGTTTGGACCACTTGACTAATTCATTTCCCAACTTAAATTATACCTTCTTAATTATTTTTGGCCTTGATTAATTTTGAATGACTCTTATTCTTATAATTTGTATTTTGTTAAATTTTATTAATAAAAAATACAAATTCAATCAAATTTTAATTAGGTTTGGTACATATGTAATGTGTGGATACACATACCAGCCAAACCAATGTAACCCATGATTCACAAACTATTTCAAAGTACGTAACTTATACTTATAAATAGTTTATGGCGACGCACAAGGAATGGGTCGAGTTGTCCACTTACATAAACGGGTGGATAACCCGCTAAAAAAAAAAACTCTAAATCCTAATCTATACAGGCTGTCCGAGTCAACACGTCACTCAAGAGGGGTGCACTTTTTCGCGCCAATTTTCTTACTGACGCTTCCCCTAAGCTCACTCTGAGAAACCCTAGCGTTCAATCTCCCAATTCCATGTCCAAAGATCAAAATCTCTTCGCGGTTCGCAGGTATCTATAGACCAAATTTCGAAGGGCACGAACGATTCCACCATGGAGGCGCCTCGCGTGAAGCGCCGGAAACTAGTCAGGTCAGTGCTCGTATGCATTATGCTAACCGGAGAGCGGTGCTTTATACCTAGCGTACACTGCTTGCTCTTGATTTCTTTGATAGTTTTGTTGGTTATTCATTTGTTTTTTTTTATGTTTGGAAACGGGGTTTCATTATTGCATTGATTAGTTCTTCTATATATATGTTTGGTTGCTGACTAGTTGCAGGGACGAAGCAAGAAAATCGACATGTTTATTCCTATGTAATGTCAATAGGGACACAAGGAAACTGAAAAATCTACCATTTTTGTGCTATAAAGACCTGGATTTTTTTTTTTGTTGCATTTATATGTAATTAAAATGAGGAATTATGTTTTGAGAATCAGAATTTAAGGCCAAGATGTTTTTGTCTTAAACTGATCCACTAATAAGATTTAAACACCTCGTTAGAATAACTCATATCCGAAATTTAGTGATGTAGGTATGAGTGAAATTTAATGATTTATCATGTTATTATTGAGTTGGTTTGACCTAAGCCATACAAAAATAAATATATAGGCTTAGATTCTTTACTATGTTTATAATATCTGTGCGATTACCATTGCTGTAACCTTCAATGGTTTTTTAATCCGTGTTTGTGGCAGAGAATGTTAAACTCATAAAATTAAATTAAAATTTGGGTGATTTGTTCTTTTAGGCTGGTTTCTTAGACCTAATCCTTATGTTGTTTGCATTGAATTTTGTTTTTATCACATTTCATTGTTTCCCTTGTTGTTACCATTTGGATGCAACAAGTGAGCATAACGCTTGAAAAAAAATGTTCCTTTCGTTACGTGCACTCTGTATTTTCAACTACTAATTCATAATTTAATGTCTTACAAAAACTTCATTTGGTATGCACTAGGCATTCTTTCAATTTTGTTGCCTTATAATCATTACTTGACAAAGTGGTAGAAGTTTGTATTTCTCCACCCTCTTTAATTTGCTTCTTATTAAAAGCTGGATAGGGGTAAAAACATTGAGATACTTAACTTGGCTTTGTTTTGAAAACTGAGGTATTCAAAGGTTTCTATAAGTCTGTATTATGCAAATACAAAACCTAGTTGATCTACCCATAATACATTTGAAAATGACATGGCATGTTGTTGAAGGTTATTCTTGATTATCTCTTGCAGAGGGGATGATGATTATATGCCTGGTAATATAACCAAGATTGAGCTCCACAACTTTATGACATTCGAGCACGTGGAATCAACTCCAGGGTCACGCCTGAACCTTGTAATTGGGCCTAATGGGTCCGGTAAGAGCTCCATTGTATGCGCCATTGCACTTGGTCTTGGCGGCGAGCCTCAGGTTAGTCTAGTTTCATTGATAATCGTAATAATTATGGTCATTTCAATTTTGTAAAGATGAGTGCTGTGTTCTGTGCAGCTACTTGGGAGAGCTTCTAGTGTTGGAGCATATGTAAAGCGCGGAGAGGAATCCGGTTATATTAAAATATCTTTGAGAGGGGACAGTAAGGATGACCAGATTACCATCACACGTAAAATTGATACACGTAACAGGTCTGAATGGTTGTTAAAGGGTGAGATACTTGATAAATCTTGGTTAGATTGAATTAGTGCAAAATCAACTAAGAAATAAAAATACAATAATTAAGATATCCTAGAAATTGAGTCCTACATATTATTATTTTCCTATAAAAAAATCTCATGAAGAAGGATCATATGAATCACAAATTAAGTCCTTTGATTTCACTGAAATAATGATGCTGATGTGGCTGTTGGTTGGCAGTCGATTTTATTGTTCTTTGACTTCTTTCATTCTCTAATAATACTCTTTTGTTATTGCTCTCAATTGACAATTTTGGGTCTTTGTTTTCCTGTAAACATCTTTTTAGTCGGTGTGCCATTTAACTATATTTTATATATGATATGTTCGTTTCAGGCAAAGTGGCGGCCAAAAAAGATGTAATAGAAATCATTCAAAAGTTCAACATCCAGGTCAACAATTTAACTCAAGTGAGTTAATGTTATACCTGAAAACTGACAATTGGATTTTTTTTTTTTTGCATGCATCCTTGTTATCTTCTACTTGCAGGTGTGATTCTTGGTATATGTATGCATTTATTTTACTGGGTCCATGGCAATGATGTAGTTTACAAAATTCCAGTTCAGTCAAGTAGACTGTAAGATGTAAACTGCCAAATTTTTGGTTTGTTTTGGCTATGAAAAAACGAAAGAAAGAACATTTTGAAGATGTTTTGAAATTTTAATCCTATAAAGATGCCCTTTATCCAAATGCTGGTTTTCAGTGTGACATGTCCTTGTGCCATGCTTGCATCATTTCCTTTGTGTTATCAGAGGTCCAGTCCAGTCTGGTTGTAACTTGCTAATTTAATCAAACAGGTGCTATTTTTAGCCTGCATTGAAGTATCTTTGGTTTGATTTAAGTGTATTAACTCTAGCCTCATTGTTTAAAAGATGTAGAAAATACTGGTGAGCAGTAAGTTTGTAAGACATATTTTTAGTATTTATGAGCTAAGGATGGCTAGGAATACTATGTTCTTCATAATTTATTTCCAGCTACCTATTGATTTATATGAAATTATAAATACATGTACTGAAGTATACTGCATGTTGTGTCTGAAAGCCTTTTTGGGACTAATTATGTTTTTCATTTTTTTTTTCATCGTTGGCATTTATTTAATTATTTCTTTTGGGGTGGGAGGTAGTTTCTACCACAAGACAGGGTTTGTGAGTTTGCCAAGTTAACTCCAGTTCAACTTTTGGAAGAAACTGAGAAGGCTGTTGGAGACTCTCAACTGCCATTGCAACATCAGGCTCTTGTTGAAAAAAGTAGTGAACTGAAAAGGATTAGGACAGTAAGTTAAACCTAATATTTTCCTCTAACTGTGTCAATTAGTTTTCAAATCTTTATACTACCCTTTTAGGAACTTTGCGATCTCTGGTTTAGGCAGTTGAGCTGAAGGGTCAGTCTTTGAATCAAATGAAGGCACTCAATGCCGAGCTTGAGAAAGATGTCGAGCGACTACGACAACGAGAAGAATATCTTGCCAAGGTTTGTATATTAGTTTAACTTCATGATTATTTTATCATTCATCTTGACTAACTCTATGTCTATATAATGTAATTTCTAGGTTGAATCCATGAAGAAGAAATTGCCTTGGCTGAAGTATGATTTAAAGAAGGCTAAATATATGGAAGCCCAAGAGCGGCAGCGAGATGCAAAGAAAAAATTAGATGAAGCTGCCAAAACTTTAAATAGTCTTAGAGAACCTATTGAGTATGCATATAATATTTTTCCCTTTCATCCTCCTAATTATATTGGCCATAGAACTAAGATTTTCATGTGTCTATGTTAGGCAGGTTGTATTGTAGTATATTAGTTTCAGCACTGCATCTGTGAATCAAATTTCTGGTAATATTTAATTTTGTCATTGTTTGCATCTTGTATGCAACCTGTCCAATGGGAATATTTTGCTTCAAAGATTGGGGATTGCCACATCCACAAGTTTAGTTTGTTTCAACAAAAGAAAACTGGCTTCAAGTATTGTATGGCTACTTTGCAATGTATTATACTATTATTCTTTGTGCATGCACAGGCATGCAGGGGAACTGTAATCTCATTGCAGTGTTAAGAAAATATGGTTTTAGAAAGTTGTCTGGTTTGGTTGTGGGTAACAGTTAGCAACTTATACCAAGTTTAAATGGTGTCTGTTGTATTAGTATTTGCTCTGAATTTTCAAGGGGTTCTCTTGGGTTAATTACCATTGTAACATTGGTTGCAGGAAACAAAAGCAGGAGAAAACAGTGCTGGATGCTAAATGTAAAAAACTTAGTGGTATCATCAATGACAATGCCAAGAAGCGCATGGAACTTCTTGAGAATGAAAATATTTTGGTATATTGAGCTTTTTGAGTGTTTGTCTTGTTGTGCATCTGGTTTTCCATTACACACAAATGGTTGAATTTGTTCTGCTGCTTTTCAATGCTGAGTACATGCGTATAGGGGGTGCAAGTACGAGAAAAGTACAAAGAAATGAGTGAATTAAGGAGGCAAGAGGAATCTCGCCAACAAAGAATCTTAAAGGCTAAGGAAGATCTTGTTGCTGCAGAACTGGACTTAGAAAACCTACCTCCTTATGAACCTCCCAAGGAAGAGATTGTAAGTTGTTTTCTGCTTAAATTGTTAATTTCTTCCAGTTGTGGTCTGTGTTCAGATAGTAACATGGTGCCTTCAGAAAATATGGTTCCAATTTCCGAACTTGTTCTTGTGATTGCTAGGGCACTTATCCATTTGACACTTAGGCAGCTCAGGCAATAGGATGATGTTTACATTCAACACTCAACAAAGTTTTGTTAAGATGTCATGCATTCTTGTCATTAAAGTATTGAACATAACAATTAATGATTATGTTGCTATCTTTATCACTCTTTTGCACACAAACAATCACAATAATGTTCATGCACTATGAAGCATCAACTTGGGCATGAACAAGAACACAAACGCGAGACATGATATGAACCATTATTCTCATTTAAAAAAAAGTGAACAAAGCAAAACATATGATGGGACATGGAATATCAAGATACTTAATTTTTTTAATTAAAAATATTTATGTTATGTACTAAATTATATGAAATTGTATTTTCTAATTATTAGTTAAATTGAACAAGAAACATGTCAAATTTAAATTTGGATTGTCTTCCTTAAAAACTGAAAACAATTATGGTTTTCAACATGCTAAGTCATCGGTCATTACACGTCATTAACAATAAAGGTTCAAATTAAACAAACAAGCTAACTCATTGAAATCTAATTTATTTTAAATGATAAAATAGGATTAAGTGTCCGTGTTTGACGGACGATGAATCATTGCTTCATAGTCACTCATACTGCTGTGTTATCTCTGTCTAGGTTTTTTTTCGTCTGTAAAAGCATGATGATATTGCCTGTGCCTGCTATCATAGCTGTTAAGCCTTCTCTTTCTTTATCTATGAACATTATATTGATTTTCTATATGTTATAATATCTTTTGACATTGTGGATAATCTCATCCTCTTTGATGTGTTCTTTCCAGGAATTATTGGGTACTCAGATTCTGGAGGTAGAAGCTGCTGCAAATCAAAAAAGGTTTTTGAAGTCAGAGAAGGAGAAACTTTTAGCTCAAAAAAAAGGAGCTCTAAGACAATGCCTAGACAGGTTAAGTTTGAATTATGATCAAGATGCTGCCTACTGT
Source organism: Pelargonium fulgidum (assembly GCA_036897545.1). Taxonomy (NCBI): domain Eukaryota; kingdom Viridiplantae; phylum Streptophyta; class Magnoliopsida; order Geraniales; family Geraniaceae; genus Pelargonium; species Pelargonium fulgidum. The sequence goes on from JAYMTE010002872.1 coordinate 6,593, forward strand.
ATTGTTTCAGATATGATTATATGGTAATTTGAGTCATTATGTTTGATATGTCCACTGCAGGTTGAAAGATATGGAGAATACGAATACTAAACTTCTACAGGCATTGCGCAATTCTGGGGCTGAAAGGATCTTTGAGGCGTATCGTATGGTACAAGAACATCGTCATGAGCTCAATAAGGAGGTGTATGGTCCAGTTCTTCTTGAGGTACTTATATTAGAATTGATACTATTTCAATCAGTTATATTCATTCAACTTTATTTCAACTTTTATGGATGTGCAAACACAGGTTAAGGTCTCTGATAAACTTCATGCAGACTATTTAGAAGGTCATATTCCATATTACATCTGGAAGGTATTTTCTATATACTGTTTTATTTAGTTTTTCCGAGTCAGTTGGACTGCTTTCTGGAACATCGATGCTATCTTTGGTTTTGCATATACTTGTTTTGTTTGTATATAGGCTTATGTAGTTATGCACCATAACTCTTTAAAGGCGTTAGCTATTTTAGAAGGACAGAGGAGGAAATGGGAGAGAAATTCTGTAGAATGTGAAGATTGACATTAGAAAGTTGACAATTAACAAAACCTGAAAAAGCATTGGGTCCATATTTGTATGATAACTCTATACCAAGTAATATCTATCTTCAGCATATGTACTCAAAAATTTTATGGATAGTGGCATTCTATCTATTTTGTTGCTGATTCTAATTTTACTTGAGTTGCAGTCCTTCATCACTCAAGATTCTCGTGATCGCGACCTTTTGGTCAGAAACTTAAAGGCATATGATGTTCCGATTTTAAATTATTCGGGTAATGTGGATCAACACCATAGGGAGCCCTTTCAAGTTTCCGAGGAGGTATATCTCATGTTATTCATAATTTTTTTTTTTACTAATTTTTTTTTGATTTAATTTTTTTTTTTTAAACGACCACACGGTGACTCGAACCCCAAACCTGACAAGCAGGAGAACCAAGCCTTTAACCGCTGGACCAACCCATGTTGGCATGTTATTCGTAATTGGATCTCGTATTTGAACTTTTTTATGCTGGAGCTACACTGAGTGTACTTTGAGATAGCATGTCTCTGTTGACCTTTTACTTTCCAATAAACCCTTATGTTTTGAACTTATATAGAGTAGATTTATTTTTTTAAAACTATTGATCATTGATGACCTTTTGATGTTTTATATAGTCTTATAGATAATTAGATATTTCAAATTGGATTGTGTCCACAAATATCCCTCATAGATTTTCTAAGATGAGTCTGTCTAATATGGCAAGTAAGATGATTACTTCTTTAATGCTTTAACATTAACACACCCTTCCCAAACCCAACAGACACATTCCCTTGATACAGAATTTAACAGTGCCAACTTTTTCACTTCCAAACAATATCTTTCCTTAATGCATACTTACACTGAACAATTATATACAATTCTACTTCTCTTGCTGTGTCTTTTCTTCTTATTTTACGAAATTGTGTATGCATTAAATTGACTTGGACTCATCTTAATTATTTAATTCAACAGATGCGTGTCATTGGCATCTATTCAAGGTTTTACCAAGTATTTGATGCTCCAAATGCTGAGAAGGAGGTTTTAACTAGCCAGTTTGGTTTGGATCATTCAGTATACTTCCTTAGCTTCTTTTACTGATTTATATTATTCCATTAGTTTGTCTAATATTTGGCAACTGCATGAGGTTTGGAAGTTATATGACGTGGTCCTTGTTTTTTTTTTTGGCCTTTACAACCTCCTATTTTTAATTCATATATACTTCATTTCAGTATATTGGATCAAAGGAAACTGATCAGAAAGCTGATGAGGTTTCAAGAATCGGGATTTCAGATTGTTGGACACCAGAAAATCACTATCGATGGTCTACCTCTAGATATGGTGGTCATATTTCAGCAAGTGTGGAAGCGGTGGATCGTTCGCGTCTTATATCTTATAGTATGTTTATTCAAATTCTTATGCACACCAGCATGCATCTCAGAACCGTGCTATAACTGAAATGGCCACATTGATTTTTCACTTCTTAGGTTCAGATGTTGGGGAAATTGAAAAGCTGAGGTCCTGGAAAATGGAGCTTGAAGAAACTGTTTCTGGTTTAGAAGATAATTTCAGACTGCTTCAAATTGAGCAAAGACAATTAGAAGATGAAGCAGCTAAACTGCATAAACAACGGGTATGCTGGAATGATTGCAGTGTGTTCTTATCTTATCCACTTATCTTTGCATAGGCCTATCTTGTTAGATAGTTTGAATTCCCTGTGACAAGTGGGAAAAGTAAGCATCATTTTATTATGTAAATAATATGTTAACCAATATTGATAGCATTCATACATAGTTGTACCACTTGACTCCATTAACATTGAATTCTGAATTATATGTATATGTTTTTACTACTCCTACAAAAGTCATTCACATTATATTTTTAGGAAGAGGTTATCGCCAAGGGTCTCTTTGAGAAAAGAAAACGACGGGAAATGGAAAATCGTGTCGGTATGTATTAGTATAGCATATTTCTTATAGAAAGTCATTTAGTTCATCCTCTTCTTGCTGAAGAATAGATATTTTGGGGTATTTTTAGATCAAAAGAGAAGGAAACTGGAGTCAATTAACCAGCAGGATGACCTGGATACGGCTATGGCAAAGCTCATTGACCAAGTTGCGAAACTCAACAGTGATCGGTTTCATTGTGCAATGAGAATTAAGGTGAAGTTGTTTTCGGGCTAATTCTCTCTTCATCTTTTTCTTTTCCTTTATTTTCATTTTCTTGTGGATTTCCGATTGCTCGTGTTTTTATGTTAGAATTCAGTAAATCACTTCTCTTTTTTCCGCTCTTCTTTTTGACAGAAATTACTTGTTGAGGTTGTTTCTTATAAGCGGAGTTTTGCTGAAATACAGATGGCCTCTATTGAATTTGATGCGAAGGTATTTTTAGTTCCAAAACTTTGTTGTGCACAATCTTCAACTACTTGGATCTTGTTCTTCCATATTTTTTATGCTTATTATGTAACCTCTGAAATCTGTGGTGTTTAGATGTTTGTGTACTCTCCGTTTTCTCCCTCAAGATTATTCATTTCATGATAACAGGTCGAGCAAACATCATTCTACTTCATTAAATGAAATTAGAAAGTTTAATTGAAGATAAACTCTTTTTTGCTTGTTTTTTTTTTCTTTTCACATTGGAGGGTGGGGTTTTTCAAGGATAGAATTTGTTTGGTTCATTTCTTTTGTTTTTTGTACATCATGAAACCTGTTGCTTATTGTAAGAATTTTTATCAAACTTGCGCTGAAGATTTTTGATATTTCAGGGGACCACTGCCGGGGATTCTCTTAAATGAATGTATTATGATTCATCCATTTTGTGCATTGGTTTCAATTTTTATTTTTGTGGTAGGACAGTGTAATATATTTGTTGCACTATTCTCTTCTAATTTCTGACATTTTTTTTTGCTTGGACAATGCCATAGATTGGAGAATTGGAAGCTGATCTCAAACAGCATAAAAAAATGGCTGAGGAAGCGTCACAGAAGTTAAACATTTGTAAGTTAACAGTTACCTTTTGTTTTATAACATAATACTTTACTAGTAGTTTGTCCAAACTATCTTGATATTGGGAAGAACTAAATGATGTTTGTAAATTAAGTTTCTTCTATTTGGTTCCGCAACGAGAAAATATGACTGGAGCTTGTTGCTCATCACGGTGGTAATTATAAAAATGTTCATTTTGGTTGTTTTATGGATTCACTGAAATCTGTAGTTCTTCAGTTTAAGATGTTAAGTTGAGTGGGTATCTTTATCATCATTATGGCATATTTAAAATGTCCAGTGGTTGGTTAGTGAAGTTGTAGTTTTATTGGATGTCTGTGAAATAAAGATGACAAGGTGATGTGCCTTTTTTATGTGATCAACTCTCAGAAACAACTTATCTTGTCTTGTCCA
>JAYMTE010002873.1:0-10541 GCA_036897545.1 Pelargonium fulgidum
TTGGACTGAATTAACACAATTAAATAATATTTGAACTAAATTGACTCGATTGATAGTTTAGAGACTAATTTAGATCTTTCTCATCACTTAAAAAGCAAGTCTTAGGGCATTATAATATATTCACAAATATTGACTTAAGTGAGTGCCTAACTAGTGTTTCTTTGAAGCTTTTATCATTAATGTTCCATTTTACTTCAAGAAAACAGGTCTCATTTTAGATTATACACACCAAAACAGTTACAAGAAAAGCAGCTAGTTAATCACCTTAATTAGTAACTTTGGTACAATTAAATAATTCATTTTCATGCCTACCTAATCTCTAACTACCACTCATGTCATGATCAACCAACTCATAGATTACCTCATACCCTTTACTCTTTGTTTCTTATGAATATTTTTCGAGTGAATTGATTTGTTCACTATGTAATGTATTATTTGATTACAAATTAGTGTATTAATTTAAATTATATTATCTTCATATATTAAGTTTGATCAATAAATCATATGAGTATATATGAGGTGCATGACCGGAGTTGCGTAGTCAGAGGAGGCGGACTAGGGTCTCGGGGTGGAGAAATAGAATAACTAATCCATTGCATAATCGTCTGAAACTAAATGTGGATAGGGCTACGTTCGCCTCGTCTTTGAGATTCGGGTCTAGGTGCCTGGTGAAACACCGGCAATGGAAGTGATGAGATGGTGAGTGGTGATTGTGGTACAGTTCGGATCGAACCTAGCTAGAGTAGTGAAGGCTATCTCTTTCAGAAAGCCTTTAACTAGTTGAGTTGCAAAGCGTGGTTGGAGTTCAGTGGAGGTTAAGTATGATGCTCTTCAGATTAATAATCTAGACAATACACGCCGAAGGGGAGCATGATAATGTCTTTGGTCTAAGGGGAACACATCTTGGGGAGGTCATCTTGTTATGTATGATTGTATGAGACTTTAGGATTTGAGGTGGTTGCAAGCCCCGATACAAAGTCGGTTGAGTGTAAAATGTTAAACTAGATCAAGTAGAAGTATGCGTCATCATGCCGTGTCTGTAGGTTTGACATTGTTTACACAACCAACTTCGTATATAACATTTTAAATAATTTACCACTTTTTATGAGAAATTTTCTCAATATCCATTATAAAATTCGAGCAAAAACTAAAAAGAATTACAATCACTAATGTGTCCTCTTGATATGTAGGCTCAAAGGAAATACAAGATAACGTGAATTATACGAAAACTCACACTTACAGAAATTCTTAATACATATTAGGGCTTGATTTATCGAACAAAACTTATGTGGAGAACTCTTGAACAAAGGTTCTGCACACAAAAAAAAACTATCACATTGTTAAACAAAACCTATTGCATTAGCTCTTGATTTCATCCTAATTATGAGAATAATGTCCCTATCATATAGTATAATAGATCAAAAGCTCTACTAAAGAAAGTGATGTTACATGATTAATTGTTAACACTACCAACCAATTTCACATACAATTGACACAAATAATCCAATTTAGCACAATGTGGCCTATCAAAGTCAAATTGTAACGAGTTACATGCATAAGTAAACTTCAATACTTGAACTAAAGTCAACTAAAAGGTCAAAAGTCAACTAATTGAGTTACCAATTTGGCTATTCATTTTCAAAATTTTGACTTTATTGGGTAATTTTATGTCATTTTGATTTAGGACATAGGATTAAAATTCGCACTCCTCCACACTAGAAATGCTCATTTATTTACAAATTGCACTGAAAATTTATTTGGCCTTGAGTCTATATTATTCTTTACGTAAAGTAATATAATAGCACAAGATTCAGTTACAAATAAGTAAACATGTTATAATACAATCAACACGCTTAAATAATAAAACATGACACAAATAGCTAAACATGTTAAATTAGTCGGTATGAACATGCTTGTATCGAGTTGCAAGTCATTGCTTCATAAGCAAGCCCTTGTGTCTTATTACATGCCTTGAATTCCACTTCTCCACACGTGCCAACAAAAAAACCTTACCAATAATTCAACTCACATACGTGTGAACCTCCAAAACTAGGAGAAAAATATAGGAAATTGTTTTCAAAAAGTCAACAAGAGCACACAGTCTTGTAACTTGTATTTTTTTTTTTTTTTTTCATTTCTCTTCTCTTTTAGAAACTTTGTGTATTTAAGAAAAAAATTAAGAGCCCTGAAACGGTGAGAAGGAGAGGAGAGAGAGAGCGCGTGTGAAATTACATTTCTGACCTCCGTTCTTCTTCTCCTTCTGCACTCTCTATCTCGATTCGGGTCTCGGAGTTTACTTTCCGGAGCCACCATGAACGAGAAGGCCAACGTTTCCAAGGAGCTCAACGCTAGGCACAGAAAGGTTTGGTTTTTCGATTTTTTAACAGATCCTTTTCCAAATTGCTTGAAAAATGGATGGGTTTTTGAATTGTGAAATTTGGTCGGATCGATCTGATGATTTTTTTATCTGTTTTTATGTACGGATTGGTTGGTGGACTAAGATCAGAGTCGTTGGTGTGTGAATCTGAATCCCAATCAGGCCAGGGCTTAGGAGGTTTAGATGCCTGAGTTTTTATTTTTGTTTTGAATTAGAGTTGTTAAATGGTTTAATTTGAGCTGAAGAGGTGCATGTTGGATCGAAGCAAACAATATTTTTCTACTTCTAAAATTCACTGAAATGGGATTCAGATCAGATGTAGTGTTTTGTTACCATCTAGTGAAATTGAGTATCAGTTTCATCGATACGATCTCATTGTTAGGAAATTTCAGTGGAGATTTAACCTTTGCGGTAGTTAATTTCACTTTACTGGGAGCCCGGTCACTGGTTTGAGTTAGGGAAACAGGCTCTCTGCAGAAGCAGAGGGAATGCTATGTGCATTATTAAACCTCTTTGAACCGTAGCACCGCATATTGGTAGGAGCCTTATGCAACGGGCAGCCCTTGTTAGTAGTTAAATTCACTCGTTTAGCTTGGATTTTCTTATGGAGTCCTGTCAAGATACACGTGGAAATGATTCTCTTCAGAATCAATCATGAGATTAGGTGTCATCGAGTATGTTAACATATATCCCTTAATTATTGCTGAGATTTTGTTGGTCATGATTTGCCTTGTCTTAGCAAATACTCCGTATGTTGAGTAGAATAGCAGTCAACATAAAGTTAGGTTTTTGTCTTTGTTGGGTCCAATTTGTTAAAACCATTGATGTTCTCAGGTGTCATTCCTAATGAATTCAGGAGAGCTGAAGGTCAAGAGAATCATTTATATGCTTCTAAAATTAGAAGTGTTCACTCAAATTGTTGGGCATATGAAATTAATGATATATTTAATTATCATATTAGATATGTCAACAAATGATAGACTAGAGGTTAATGGTACTTGGATGTGTATCTATAATTGAGTCGAGACCTACATCCTTATGTGTCGGAGTGTAAAATATGTTAGATGCTCTTTTAAATTAACTTAATGTTCCTTATAGGACATTTTCAGCGTGATTTTGAATTTATGAGATGATACACATTGACTACAAATGTGGACTGAATTGTTACCTGGATCTGTAACCATCCATCCAACATATAGCCATATAGGAAACGGATGATGCATGCCTGACAATCTTAAAGTAGTCTCAAAATTTCTTGTAATTATTGTGCCAATGTGCCAATGTAAACTGCATTCCAGAATAATGTTCCAAGTTCCAACTAGGCCTACCCCGACATACTGTGTACCCGTACCCATATTGCTACCACAATGTACCCCAATCCAGTTAACTTAGCCTGTGCTTGACTGAGCTCAAGGTTTAATAACTTCGCTATTGTTCTCTCTCAGTTGAATACTATTTAGCAATTTGTGTTTAATGAAACGGATTTTGAAGGTTTCAGCTTGTGTTGTCATTTGCCTAGAAATTTGTTGCTGAGTGGGAGATTTATCGACAACTGTGTTTCAAATTTTATTATGAATCTCATTTTTAACAAGATCTGATGGGTTGATTGTGTTGATTCTGTCTTGTCTTTCTGATGTTGTATTTTCATGAATATTTCACAATTTAATTAGACAGCAGTAAATAATTATGGATTTATTGTTTTAAAAATAGTTGTAGCTTGTAAGGTAAAACCTCTATTTAGTGTATACTTTTCACTTATTGCAGAGCAGCCATTATATGTATATTGGTTGGTCAGCATTGGACCATTATGAGTCAGATGCGTAAGTTTATTAGTAGGATCAGTCATATCTTTATATATTAGCTCCATTGACCCATGATTATTTCTATGAGTGCCTTTTCATTATTGTTACCTGCAATGTTGGTAGTCCATGAGTTTAAGCTTCCCAACTCTTCTTTTTGATAGGTTGTTTTATTGAAGTATAATTTTGTGTTAAATATGTGCAGGTACTGGAAGGACTTCTGAAATTGCCAGAGAATAGGGAGTGTGCTGACTGTAAATGCAAGTATGTATTTGGGAGACTTAAATGCTATGAACCACGTATATGGGAAGAAGTTTATTGGAGTCACTTAATATTTATCATTATATCTAATCTGTTTGGTTCTGTAAGTTAGTAATATTGACTTCATTGCTATGCAGAGGTCCAAGATGGGCTAGCGTGAATTTAGGCATTTTTATTTGCATGCAGTGTTCTGGGATCCACAGAAGTCTCGGTGTACACATATCAAAGGTAAACGGATTTCTATGAATAACTGGAATGTGTTTGCTTGTCCAAGTTTCCATTTGGTTTCTTGTGGAAGACATACTAAATTTATCTACGGTTTGGATTCAAAATTATATCAGATTGTTAGGTAACTGCAAAATAATGCCATCCTCTACAGTTGGTGGCTTCACTAAAACAATGGAATAGTCTGTGGGCATAATAACAAATTTAGTATGATTTATATCTGCATCAATATGATGCAGTTGATACCAATAGAAAATTCCAAGGAGTTTTTCCAAATGGTTCATATAGCTGGTCCCAGCTTTCTAAGTATACTACATTATTTATTGAGCCTCCCAAACTTTTTCTCCAATGTATATCTAATATACTTTAGTAAGGCAAGCCCCGCCATTTCTGTTTCCATGTTGCTTATCATCATTGGTCATGGCTTGTTAGAACTGTTGCTGTATTTTGCTGCTTTTAGCAGATGGTAGGATAATATATCTTCTGAGCTTCGCAATTTCATCTTTTCAAGCTAAATATGTGGTCAAATATATTGGCATAATAGAATTTTTTTCCATTATCCTTGAATTTGAATGTCTCTTTGATCTAACTTGTTCCTCAATCAGAAGCCTGCTAGTCATGCAAAAATGATGAAATCTAATTGAATTTACCGGGTTTTGGTACAGGTGCGGTCTGCTACACTGGACACATGGCTACCAGAGCAGGTTGCTTTTATTCAATGTAAGTTTGTTTGATCTTGAGCTTTCACTTGTTTAATTGATATTGATTCACTTTAAGAAAGAAACAGTTACCAGTATATACTTATGGTTTCTGCTTTAATGCAGCAATGGGCAATGAGAAGTCAAATAGTTACTGGGAAGCAGAACTGCCACCAAATTATGACAGAGTTGGGATTGAGAATTTCATACGCGCAAAGTATGTTTCCAAGTGTTAGAACCAGTAGAACTTATATACATTGCATTTGGATATCGATCTTACTTCTCTTTCCCTTTTTTGTTGTTTTTATAGGTATGAAGAGAAGAGATGGGTTTCTAAGGATGGAAGACCAAAATCACCTTCTATAGGGCAGGAAGAAAAAGCTGGTTTGCATTGGGAGAGACCTGGGGAAAGAAGTGGGCATGGGTATGCTAGCAATTCTGACAGTTCATTTGAGGAAAGGAAGACCATTCCTAGCACTAGAGGCATCATCCCTGCAACCAGAGTTAGTCTTCCTGTTCCCCCCAGGGGACCCGGTCAGGTATCCAGTTGTTTTTCTGATCACTGTTGTAGAGGACTAGCTGAAATAAAAGTTTAAGTTGATAGTTGAAGGCCTAGTATTAATTTTGTACTCTAGCACACCTCATGTGTAAGCCCATTATCTTTTTGCATGTTGTCCACGTACAAGTCTTTCCTCTTGCCTTGTGCTGGAATTTTAACATATTTGCAATAATCAGGGTTACAGCAGGACTCGAATTTGTGACCTCTTGGTCAATCAGGCTTTGATACCATGTTGATACTCAATTAGAAGTTTAAGTTGATAGTTAAAGGCTCAATATTATTTTTTCACTAACAACCGCTAGTTGCACCATCTCTTACTTTCTTACTTTCTTACCATAGTTTTGACTGCCCTATCCTCTTTCCTTGCCACAATTTTTGGTGCTAGAAGCTAGGCTATTTTTGGGATTATAGTTTATATAAATTCTATAACTATATAGTACTCCTTTCATCTCTAAATGAGTGTTCTATTTCTCAAAAATATTTGCCGCAAAATGAGTTCCTGCTTTCAACTTTGGTTAGTAGTTCTGCATAAACTACCAATAATGTTCCCAACAAAAATCAGTTAGAATCTATTGAGTTTGTTACAACAAGAGCACATGAGAGTATTAACTTATCCATAATTTTAACAAAAATGGGAACATGGACACTCATTTTTGGATGGAGTATAAAGTTGTTAAATTTTTTAGAACTAGTTCACATGCCCATATCTACATCATTGAAATAATAGCACCAATAGATGACTCACCATGTAGAAACAGGTTTGCAACTTTAAATTTCATATGCATGACCCATTTCATGTTTGAACAGGTCACTCCTGTTCCAAAGCCTCAGCAGGCTCAGAGCACTGAAACAGCAGTGCCACTAACTGAAGCAGCTGCGCCTCCTCCAAAAGTTGACTTTGCAACGGACCTTTTTGACATGCTGTCAATGGATGGAACAAGTGAAAATGGAAAGGAGGCAGCCTCTGCTAATGATAATGATTGGGCAGGTTTTCAGTGTATGTCATCTATTCTCTTCCCAATAATGGTTCTTGTTTATTGATAAACTTCCTGTAATCGTTGAAAGATATTGTTTCTTCATCATCGCTGTTGACTTTAGCCATAAAAAAATTATGTAGCTGCTGAGGGCACATCAACAGCTGAGAAAAATGCTTCTGCAAAACCAGTGCAGAGCAGCTCCCAAGCCTCTTCTGGTATTGAGGATCTATTTGCGGATTCATCTTCAATAACACCTCCTGCAGTCTCTGAGAAGCCTCAGAAAGATTCCCAGACCTCCTCCGGAATTGAGGATTTATTCAAAGATTCACTTTCTGTATCACCTCTTCCTGTCTCAGAAAAGCCTCAGAAAGATGTGAAAAATGATATTATGAGCCTCTTTGAGAAGGTACGAGCCGCTGAGTTCACAGTTTATGAATAGTGCAACCAGCTTAGTTATTGCTTCCTAAAATAATAATTCTTTATATTCGATTCTCGTGGATTGACACAACCATTTACATATTTGGTCATGTGTACATACTGGAGAATAATCAATTCCACTTTTCTTTTTGCAGAGCAATATGGTGTCTCCATTTGCAATGCGTCAACAGCAACTGGCTATGCTAGCACAACAACAATCTCTTCTCATGGCTGCTGCTGCTTCTAAATCTGCTGGCGGCGATCCGAAACTTCAGCAACAGCAACTGGCAATGCTAGCCCAGCAACAATCCCTTTTCATGGCAGCTGCAGCTAAAGCCGCTGCAGGCCAGGACCCAAAAAGCTCAATTAGTACACAAGGGTCAAACGGTACTGTCTCACCTCAAAACTGGCCAAATGTTGGATATCAAATACCTGGAATGATGATGCCTGGAATTGGGCACGGCGAGGCATCAAAATTTATGCAGGTAAGTCCATAAAGAGTGCAGTAATCTTAATGTGGATTAAAGTTTCTATATCTCTTGATTGTATCTCATCTTACCACTGTTCCTTCTCAACCAGCCGGTGGACATGGGAGCGATGCATTCTGGAGGGAACTCTGGTTCTTTTCCGACATCAAGGTAGATTACATACTTGTCTCATTTTCATAGATTTCAAAATGTTTTATTTTTCTAGCGTTAGCGAAATTGAATTATACAGTTGTGACCTTGAAGTCACGGGAAATAGTAAAGAGAACCAGCCTCTCTGCAAAGCATACTGAATGAGCTCCCCAGACCCCACAAGGTGGAAGTTTTGTATAAGGATGGCAATTCAAATTTTCGGTCAATTTTTTGGGTTCAGGTTTAACATAACCAACCCCTATCCAACCTGCAAGAGGTGCGGGTTATTGGTTGGGTCCTGAGTTTTACATAGAATATGTGCCCAAACCTGCAAATATGTGTGTTGGGTTTTGGGTGCCCATAAGTTCAGACCCAAATTGCCAGCTTTGGTCTCGACTTGTGCATTGAGCGGCCTTTTTACGAATTATTGTATTTCATTGCCTGGTTTTATGTTCAGAAAAAGCTTTGAAGATTCTGGTCGTCGGAGCCTGGATTTTCTAGAAATAAATTGCTCTTACACATTTACATTTCCGCTTGCAGCTTTTACTCAATGGGGACAGCAAACCCGACCAATGGCTTGGCCACAACTGGAGTGAGCAAACCTCAACCAGCAGCTCCTGTTGCTGCAACCGCATCACCAACACAAACTGCAAAAGATTTCGATTTCTCATCCTTGACTCAAGGGATGTTTTCGAAACGTTGAGTGACCATTTAGAGGTGATATAATGAAAGGCTTTTGTTATACCAATACCAAAATTAGTGCAAAGTACAGGAAAGATAGCACTTTGGGAGTTCTTTTTTTCTTTTTCTCTGTACTGGGAGTTGTAAACTATTGTAGAGGCAGTTTCAGTTTTATTTTTGTCTTTGATGATTATTGGGTGATTGTGGTCTTCATTTGTATGGGTAGACATATTTGGAGTAATAAAGATGGTTTTAGATTGATTAAAATAATTTTCTTTTAAGGTCTTGCAGATGTTATAATTATTTTTAGGTAAAAGATCCAATTTGGTCCCGAACTTTTTTGTTTTGACTCAATTTCGTCTCCGAACTTTTAAATATTGATTCAATTTGGTCCTTAAACTTTTGATCCAAGCTTTAAAGGCAAAGACAAGATCCATTTTTGGTCAATATTTGAAAATTCAGGGACTATTTTGGATCAAAACAAAGTACCCGACAAAATTGGGTTAAAATGTAAAAGTTGAGAGACTATTTTTGTTAAACAAAGTTTAGGATCAAATTGGGTCAAAACACAAGGGATCAAATTAAATCTTTTATCGTATTTTTGGCTCGCTCCCCACTCCCACAAAACTTTCCAATTTTCACAAATTAGACATAAAATCAGCTGGTTGACTTGGCATCGGATTTTAGATTGGCCTTTTCAGTTCGAACGAACATAATCTTAATTCGATTATGTTGAGATTTTTGCAGGTTAGATTTTTTTTCGTAAAAATTTGATTCTCAAATCTTTTATGACAAGTTCAATCCCTACGAAAAGTCAAACCAATGATATTTTGTGCGAGTTACACTTGCTAAATTCAAATATTGAGTTCATATTATCATCTTTTGTTTATCTAAAGATGTACAAATCAAAATCAACATTTAGTCCAATTTTTAAAAAAAATGCCAAATCCCAGTGAAACGGTTTAACTAACTGTAAACAATATTCCACGTGTAAAGCTCCCAGCCAATCAACTTCCTAGGAATTACTTTATGAGGATGTTATGGGTTGCCCAAAAAATCACATCCATAGAAGACAAATCAGGAATGATGTGTGTTTACGAAACAGTTCAAACGATGTCGTTTTCATAGATCCCCCCAAACACACCACTTCTGTCTAGTCCGTGAAACACGTGTCAACCGTCTGCCTGTTGGACGGTGCCAATCAACTTCGTAGACTTACCGGTCAACACTCAACAGTCATTTGGTAACCATACTTTACAGCCAATCAGAGACTGACACGTGTCAATTTAGAAAAACACTCCGGCCATATTTAAAATAAAAACACTCGTAAATAAAAAGGAGTTAGCGTATATATTTTTATGAAATTTAATGAATATTAACTGGCTTATTATAAAGATATGGTTAATTTTTAAGTGAGATATGATTAAGAATTAATATATAATTAACTTTTAAAATGAAAACACTTATTTTAAAACAAAAATGTAATTAAAACACGACACTTATTTTGAGACGAAAGTAATTATTTTTAAAATACTACCTATGTTTCATACTAAATGTCGTTGTAGAGTTTTTCATTTTATTTTATACAAATGATGTTATGTAAAATATTTATTCAACCTTACATCGTTGTCTGTGTATTTATTATTATTATTATTATTTTGAAAAATTACAGATGATACTCCTTAATTAGACACATTTTGCTTTGGACACCCTTACACTGTTTTTTTATAACTTTGGACTACCCTTAATGATTCAAACCTCATTCCGACAGTTGACTAACATAAATTTACTCTCTCATCATGTGCATTACATATGGCTTAAAAAAAATTAAAATGACAATTTTACCCTTCTTCTTCATTGTTCAAGAATAAATATATAAATGTTAGCCAAAAAAATTTATATAATTTTGCCGGAAACTTCGTACAATTGA
>JAYMTE010002874.1:0-10541 GCA_036897545.1 Pelargonium fulgidum
ATCCTATGTGATTAATTAACTAAGGGAAAAAGATATTGGAGAGGCTGTTATTTCTCAAGTGTGAAAAGCCACTAAGGTGCTTCTAGTTGGTTATGTCTTCAAATGTTGTTAGTAGTTCAAAGCACACTTGAGTTTGAATGTCTCCTACAATATAGCGCGAACAGCAAATCATTGCACTTGTTTTGGATATAAGCAAAGTTCTGTGCATATATCAGCATCTTGACTTAACACATAGTTCTGTCTGATGTGTGGACCCTTGGCGATTCATAGAATGTGTCTTTTGGTGGTCAACATATATGTATTGTGCAGTGCTTGTATGTCGTTGATTTGAATAACTTTCTTCTTATTTTGTGCTCATAAAGGTTATGTACTTCTTTGTAATTAGGTTATGAGTGGGATATTGGTCATTTTCAAGGTGCTCAACGACCTGATGTGGATAGCTTTAGGAGCACTTATTTTGGGCTGTCTCAGTCAGAGGTATGATTAATTAATCTTCACTATATCATAAATTTGACTAGGAATATCACTTTCAGCAAAAAAGATTGTGGCATACTGGCATGGGAAGCTGATTTGATGCATTAACATGATATTTACTCATATTAACTGTGGAGTTAGCCATGTGGGAATTGTATTCATCCTATATAAATTTAGTTAAATTTCTTGTTGTTTTTATGTTATAATTCTAAATATTTTCTCTATTTGTGTAGTTTCCTTTTCATGATAAGAAATTTTATATATCCATTTATTATTGGGTGCGGCAAAAGTGTACCCCCCACACCCATCTTCTCCTTGCATAGGGAAAGTAATCGGCCATAATGCCTGCATCCAAACCCAGATGCCCAAATGCCCAAAGGGCTAAATATGTTTATTATTTATTTTTTATAGGCAATACCAGAAACACCTAGAGGGAGGCTTGAACCTAAGATCTCGAGGGGACCAAATGCTTTAAACCGCTTGCCTCACTCCGGCAGTTTAGACAAATAAAGATTCCGACAGCAATGAAGCCTGCTAAAAATCCCTTTGTTTCTACCTCAAGCTCTAATACCGTGTTCAAATTTAAATGAAAAAGGATGTGAGGGAGAGTGGTAAATGGAATTAAGAGAGTGGACATAAGATATATGTGGTTCAGTCATAAGGCTTACATCCACACCCAAATGGCCAAAGGGCTAAATATATTCTCACTAATTTGATGTGTTAAACACACAAGACACATTTATATTGGATGGAGGAGAAATACATAATTGGACACAAATTACAAGAATTAATTTGCTCTACCAAACCCCACTATTTAGTACACAATCAAATTCTTTGATTTGCTACACAATTAAATCTTTTGATTTGCTACATCATCAAATCCCATGATACATGAGAAATCAACATATTCCAACAAAAGACATTGATTATAAGAAGAAAAAAAGGCTTTACGCTCCAGCTTTTGTTCATATAATACCTTCTAGTTCCTCATATGGTACCAGGTAGCACTCCCTATGAAGGATATCTGTTACTTGCCAACCATTTTTGGGTTTTTATTTTTTATTCTTAGTTCCTTTTGGTCATTTTCCATAAGCAACACTGTATTACAAATTCAACACGACAATACTGAGTCACATAAAAATGTGTTGACCCTAAATGCAACATCCCTCCTACATCCCCTTTTCCAACCATTTAAGAAGCAAGGTTAACTGTCGCTCTTATGTACAAGTACCACAATTAACGAAATTTTACAAAGCTACACTGTCGTCATGAACTATGCACACATAAACTTGACTTTGTTTTCTTCAGCAAATTTTCTATTTAATTATCATTATTGCCATTTCAAATTTGCTGAACTAGTTCATAAATATGTAAGCTAAATTTTAGCGTTGTTACATTATGAAGTGTTGGAAGATTTTCCTTTTGTGGTAATTGAACTGATCATTTCTCTGAGTTGTGTCTACTCATCCAGGTCATTGCATCTGATCCTCTAGCTACTGTTGATAAAGGAAAGACTGATGTACTGATGTATTGTACGGGAGGTATCCGTTGCGATGTATATTCTACAATTCTAAGGTAGGCAGCCTTTTCCTTTTAACTTATTCCTTTCTTTTAGCATTTTGATTTCAGAGTCAAACTGGAAGATAAACTTGGATGTATTCCAGGTCAGGGCCGATTCCTTTTTTTTTTTTTTTTGCATTGGTCTTATTAGACTCGGCTATATGTGTAGATTTGCTAGCAATTGGCATGGTGTTCTAACTAATTTGCACAATGTAAGAGTGGAAAAAAAAGAAGGAACAATTGATTTGCAAAAATCTAAGTAATTAATCTTGTATACATCTCATTTGGAAAATAGATTGAGATTTACAGTTTCACTTTAAAAAGTTTTTACAGAGTAGTCAAGGCAACATTGCAACAATCTCAAACCTGCTGGATTAACTTAAAACATAATTTATAGAAGTGTCTTTCCTTACGGGTGTTCTAAGGGCAGTTATATCTTGTAATTAGCAATTTAGCATGGATAAGAGGCTAGGAAATAACTCCACTATTATAAGGTAATGTGCATATATATATATATTTTTTTTGAAGGGAGGTAATGTGCATATATGGCGCACATAACTGTTTTTTATTTATTTATATTTTATAATAATTTCATTTGTGTTAGAGGGACAAAATTACCTAATAGCCTCTGTGATTAGCTTTTCAAGTTTTATATTTTAACTGATGTGGCACCTTGGCCACATGTGTCATGTAGACCCAATCATGAATTAGGAGAGTAAATTGTGCAGTTAAGATCATTGCGTTGCAGTTAAGATGATTTGGAGGATCACTAGTTTATAAGAAAGAGAGGAAATTTTGTCATACGAAAAGAAGAAAGAAGTTTGATGTATTTGACATTACTCTATGGCGTTGGACTTTGTTGGCCTTCGAAGAACGCCATTAGGTCTCCCCTTAGAAAAACCTATACAAGTGCTAAAGTACTACTATTAACTAAGAGTGGGACTTAACATTTATAGAACTGATTAGGATTTGACATAACACAACATTATTGTTTATAGCTAGGCCCAACATGGACTTGAGACCCATCTGCTGTGGGCATGATACCAGTGTTGGACAGTTTGGAATGTTGAAGAAAATTATGCCTGTGTGTGTATTTAGAATTATAAATTAAATAAAAGGTAGTTGAGGCAGACATGCATACAGTGTTTATGCAGATTCTGTTGGATTTAATGATTGATTGAAGACCTTTTTTATTTGAGGAGTATAAAGAAGACATCAAACTAAACGGGAAAGCACAACCCTATAAAAGAAACTAAGGTATATGATACAAAGTATCAACGGTCCGTTCCCAAAAAAAAAAAAAAAAGTATCAACGGTAAGAAAGTTGTTTCCTAAATGTGGAAAAAACATATATTATCATTTGATAACAGAATTTGGCTGATCAACTTTATTATGTTCAACTAGCCGGCTTAAAAAAAGAGTTCCTGGCTTTCCTAAAAGCTCTCCACGCCTCAGCTTCTCTCATCAATCCAAGTCCTTCTAAAGAATCCAACTAACAGTAAGACTTAGGTTTGTTGATTTAGGATGCTTCCTGGTGCAAGATAATTTTCTCGCATCTCTTTATTTTCCTGAGAGCTTAGAAGTAATCAAACCAATTGTTTAACATGGAACTTTACAGTTGCTATGAATGTAATGAATCAAGTTGAATTGAATCTGCAACTTTTGTAATATAAAATCGGCCACTGATATTGGCTAGTTAACTTCCAAATTCATTTTCTATTTAAATTCCAAGTAAAGTTCTTACTGGTTATAGCCTTTTCGCATCAGAAAAAGAAAGTTGATGGATATCTGCAACTCCCTGTTCTAGAATTTTGATAGGATCACTCTAGAATTTGTTGTGAATGCATTATTCAACTCAAATATAGTGAGCATTGAGAAGGAATTGTGGCCTTGTTAAGTGTTGCATAATAAGATTATGATCTTTTATTTGTTTTTGCATGGCAGACGGAGAGGCTTTGAGAACTTATATACTTTGAAGGGAGGTGTTTCACACTATCTTGAGAATGAAGGCCCCATAAAATGGTCTGGGAATTTGTTTGTATTTGACGCACGCCTTTCTCTCCCGCCATCTGTTTATAGGACTGAAGTCAGCAGTGAAGCAAGCAAGACTGAGCATGCTTTTGCGAACAACACATTTGCTAAATGCTACATTTGTGGCTCACAAGTCTGTGAGTTGAGGCATCGAAACTGCTCAAATCTCGACTGCAACCTTCTTTTTCTGTATGTTCACTTCTCCTTACGGCTTTCCAATTCATATTACAAGGCTATATGTGAAACAACTTATCCAAAATGCATGCCACAGTTGCTATCACATGTAAAACTCAGGCTTCTTGAGAGTTGAAAACATGCACTTAAATTTAACTGTGCAACAACACTCTAATACCTAATCCAATAGCAACATAATCTTTTCCTTATAAAAGGAAATGCCGGAGGAGAGATGAAGCTAGTGGAGCTCTATGGGGTCAATTGCCCCTACTCATCTCGTTCGCGATAATGAGAACACTCCACCAATTAAGATATAAAACTTTAGTATCATTCTTCTAACTATTAATATATTTGTGAATTAACAAACCCGATTTCCCAGCTTTTCTTTGCATTTCCTGTCTGCTGTTGCATATTGAATTATTATTAATACATCATTTAGTTACAACACACATTAAAATTCACGGATACTCACCGTCCACGCCCTTTGATAATAATGGACAGCCAATATCCTCCAATAACGCGCAAACATGTGCACCATTTTTACAAAGCACTACATGTTAGTCTCCTCCCTACTTCACATCACTGATGATGCATATATGTGTTTCTTTTCAGATGTTGTAACGTATGCGTGAACGATTTAAAGGGTTGTTGCTGTTTTAATTGCACGACTGCCCCTCGAATCAGACCTGTTTTGCCTGGGCATCAAAGATATAAAAAGTGGCATATATATCGAGATTCGGACGTAACAAGCCAGTTGACAGCCTGAGAAGACAGGCACTGCTACGAGGTTAGGATAGGCGATACCATCCATAACCATGGTTCGTGATGAAGAAGACCGGTTTTGCATTCAATTGAGAATGCCAGAAACCTGATGTTTTATTTTTTTTTTAAACAGGTGTTCTCTATTCATTGCTCAGACCACCAGTTTTGTCATAGGAATTTAAGAGATTATGAGGAAATAGCAATGGTATTATTATAAATTTCATTGTGCAGTTGGCTTTACAAGGTCTGGGATTACTATATTTATTTCGAAGGATAATAATAAACACAGTAATTTCTGTTTTTTTTTTTTTTTTTGACAGGAATAAACATAGTAATTCTAAGAACAGCTAATTTAGCATGTTGATACACTCATCCGAACACCTAAGTCTGACATAAACTCCGACGCCTTAGCTAACGCAAGGATCACCCGATTCACAAACCTCGTAACATAAATAAATGAAACAAAACGAAACCAGATTAATCAGTAAGAAGCCAATTATCATCAATGAACAAACCAAGGCACTGGCCATAGTCTCCCTTCCAGTTTGGATTTCCTAAATTTCCACTAATGAACCCTTCAACTCACCCACCAATAGAACCGACCCCACCACATCAACCTGTACCCTCATCCCAGATAACGCACCCTACCTCTACCTTGTCGGATGATTCACATCTTGCCCTGTATGTGTTATTCTACAACAGGACACGAGGAGGGTGACTCAAGCCTTCATGCTCTTCTTCTACACTCCTAGTCATTGTCGTTGCATCTAAGATTGCATCGAAATCAAGGCGCATCTGCGCTCGTCCTGGCCAAGACATTCGACCAACACTACAAAGACCTTCATCGCCCCAATTTGCCGGATGACGCAAAGCTTGTCTCGTTCATAATAACCTTCAATCGGCCGCGAGGAGGGCGACACCAGCCTCCACGTCCTCCATCCACCCTCCTAGTCATACCCATTGCATCCTGAATAAAATCGTGAACAAGACGCACATTTGCCTTCTCCACCGCTGTTATAACCCTCATTCTACTCTCCAAACTGCTTTCCATATTCTTCATTAGCACTATCATACACCAACGAACTTTTTCACCGAAACTACTGTTGGACCAATAAAAATCCTAGAAAACCCTAAATAAAACGATAACGACAAAAAAACTTGCCAATGATAAGAGTTCGCCACATACCAGAAAACACACTTTTCACCCTAAAAAAATTATTAACCGTGTGTAACATGAACATTTAGGAGTAGTAGTATGCAAGTTTCCCTGAACAAATATTAGATGACATCTACCTAAACAAAACTTAAGCCCATGATTTGTGTCTCAGTCTCACTTCCTTCCGCCCTTAATGGCGACCATCAAGCTCTTCTTCACCAATCTCCGCCGCTCCCGTCTCCTCTCCACTTCCTCTCCCGCGCGTTACCTTCACTCTCCCCTCTATTCGTCACCGCCGTCGCTTCCTTCTCCCGCCCTGAATCGCCCACACCCACTTTGCTCCCGCTCCTTCTCGACTCGTCCATCCAATGACTCAGACCTCGCCGGTGACTCGTTCACCGAGTTACCTACTGAGTTGGGTCATATAGGTGTCGGCGAAAGCTCAATGGCTGCTCTGATTTCGATGCTTGATTGCTTCCATGATCTCACCGGCTTGCCTTGGTAAATTTTTGCTTCCAAAGCCATAATTGTTGATATTGTATCTCACTCAATTGATAATTGTTGATATTGCCTTTTCACTGAGTAACCAATAGTTCTTTAGATTCTACATAGCAGAGGAAAAATGGAAGTTAAATTTTCTGTTTACATGTTGTTGTGTTGAAAGATTAATATTATGTTAAATAGGTAGACCAGAACCCAATCCAGTCACACCACACAAGCACGACCTGTTTCTGAGTAGATGGACATTTAAATGAATGGGTTCAAAGTTACACGACTCGACTTGACTAGAGACACTTAAATAAAGTGATTGAGATTAGGTTACCTTGACACGTCCTGATATATTTGACTAGAGACACTTAAATAAAGTGATTGACATAATTATTTTTATTCTTAGATCGGTGAGTAATAAACAAGTTGAACCTGATTAAATTAAAGCCAACCCACTTAAATTCTTATTCGTGTCATGAGTCATGACCCAAATGCCAGTCCTATCTGTATGGAAGTTTTGTTTTCTTATGAACATGCAGGTGGATGACAATTGTTTCCTCTACCGTGGCAATGAGACTGGCAGTGTCTCCTATACTGATTTTGCAACTTAAAAAGTTAAAACGGATAGCAGAGTGTTTTCCTAAATGTAAGCCTCTCTAATTTCATTACAATGACTTCCTATAGCTCTAGCTCATTGTACATGCAAGTTGTTTGAAGTATACTTTCAATTGCAAGATCTGGCTTTTTGTTTCAATTTGAATCACATGAGTATGTTTAGGTTGCTGCTCTAACGTTGTTATACTCTGAAATGATAAGGAGCTCAACCTTGCAAGTTTAATTGTGAGCATCGCTCATGAACTCTGTTTATGCCATACTGTTTGAGTTTTAATTTAGGGTTAAATCTTCCTGAACCCCTGAACATTTCAAAAGTATAAGCTTAAGCCAGTGAACTTTTTTTTTCAATGTTCAGTTTCATGGACTTGAAAAAAGTGTGGTTTGCCCCAGAAATTGGTTGTTGATGGTTTTCCCTAAAAAGTGTTGTTCATTTCACTTTATATTTTCAACTGAATGCCATCCACATAAAAAAAATAAATCTAGAAAATAGAAAGAATTCATAGTTTTGTGTTCCTATCTTAGATTTGGGTTATTTTTGTATTGATCCCAATCCCATGCAGCTTTATTAGAGGAACTTAATGGCTGCTTCAATTTTCTTAAGATATTTAGGCTAATAATCTTCAAACAGGACTTTTAAAAAATTTGGAAAGATGAAAATAAAAAAAATTCATAATTTGGTACACTAATTCAATTCGTGTGATTTTTATGTAGATACATATATTCTTAGAGGAATGAGATGGTGGCTTCTCTTTATTAGATAAATGCATCTTCTTGGATGATTTTGTTTCAGTTTTGGGTTCGTTCGTTGTTTCTTAAATGTATTAAGGGTTTTTCATTAAAAATAGTCCATAGCCGCTTTAAATGCTATTTTCACAAATTAACTAGTTCAGGGGCGCAGAAAGACTTGACACTTTAGTTTAATTACAATTAGTCATTTCAGATGGTAATGTGGATTGGCTGGTTTATGTATACCCCCTATTAAACTGAAAAAAGAAACAAAGTAAAAATTAAATCAAAACCTCATGAGGTGCTTGCTAATTGAAGAATATTTATAGAGATGGCATAGGAGTTAGCATTTGGCGAAGTGAGGTTGACCCTATGGCCTAATGCAAACTTTCTATGCTAACCATTAGCATGATACAGCCTACATGCTTGGAGGTCCTCAACATCCTAATAAAACAAGAATTAATTCTGTAAAAAAGGTGGAAAGTATATGCTCAAATGATTTAAATTTGCATCAGGAATTACATTCCTTGCTGTTAGTCTTTTCTTGATAGGGGCAACATATAGTTACATGGAAGTGAGACAATTGACAAGTTAGAAGAATTGACTTTTTAACATGAGAGAGAATGGAGAAGTGTAATCACTTCTTTCACATTGCATAGGTATGACTTATGTGTTCTTGTGCAATGTATATAATAACAATCTTGTTATTTGAGGGTCCAATAATTTCTTGACAGCAACCCTTTTTACACTATTAATCAAAATGCTATACAAGCTGCTATCCAAGTTTCAGTTATTTATGAGGTGTATTCAATTTTCGGTCACTTTAGGTGATCATTAGATTATCAATTAATCTAGTACTCTTTGCATACGAGTTGGTATGGGGGGCCAGGTCAATTATATTGGCTGGTTAGAATCACATTGCCTATGTTAGAATTTATCATAGTAACATTATCTAATATATATCATCATTAGTTATCTTAATAATTTGTCACTATTAAAAAGTGGGTCATAATTGCTTCATTACTACCAGATTGCATGCTGAACTTCCACCCTTATGATCATTGTAACACTATTTTGCTTATTGCTATATCCTTGTCTAGTACAACATGAACTATAAAATAGACAATAAAATAATTCTATTAATTTTTTATTTTTATTTTATTTTTTATCATGAAGGAGCCTTCCCTTTCCAATTGAGCTATGATATTTAACTTACAATGACTTTTGTTTCAATCTCATATGCATTTCCTAAAGTACCTCCTCTACGGCCACCACGATACTCAGGAAGGAGTTATATTGATCAATTTTTACTTTTCCGTAAGGAAAGACGAGCTATGGAGTGCCCCTCATACTTATGGTTCCTTGCGTACGTGTCTGTCCAGGTAATACTCCCTCCTGCTCTAATGGATAGTTTTGATATAATGAGATGTGAATGATCTATTTGCGTACCTTTAATTTTAGTTTTCTGCATATCAAGATGCCTATATCATATATGATTCAATAATTACTTTACGAATGGAGTAGATCAAAGATTGTAGTAACTTCAAAGCAAGTGTATATAGGAGAATGGAAAGTAATTGATTTCATTACATTTTTTCTAAGCTGCTAGTTCTAGTGCAAGGTTGTTGGATGTTAGAATCAAATGCTTTTGGAAGTTAATGTATGAAGAGTACATAGTGGATCAACTTTGAGACAACCAACGTATCATCCTCTTGTCTTCTCTCAATGATGCAAAATGTAATTGTTCTTAGTGTCCCCCCCTTCTCTCATAAGAATAAAAAAGACAGCGTTCTTTTTGTCATGGTAGTTACTTATTTTTCGCATAATAGGGTATAATACAAGAATCCTATTTTTGGTTTGTCATCTCTCACTAAACCCCCCACCAATGATATATTTTACTACAATATCTCTCCTCGCACCTGACTCTCGGTTTACTAACTAATAAGCATATACCTGTTTGTTATAACTACTCAAATGAATAGGTATTTTGTAAACCAATTCTAACCTAGATCAAACTTGTTGGAACTCCAAACTGACTGGATCCTACATGTTTTATTGTGGTGGTTTGTCTAAATGAATCTCATTGGTCTCTGCTACTCTTCTCTCTTTTTTTACCATGCAACCTTTTTCTCTTCAAGAGCAACATCAGCCAACAACCAACATATATCTTTAGCTCTATGTTTGGTTTGAGGGAAAGTAAGAGTATCTTCTCCATTCTCCAACCACAGCGCCTCAAATGTTATAACAGAATGGCAGCAGTTTCGGGTTTTCCTGGTAAACTTGCAACCTAAAACACCGATATAATCTTTTTGTATGTCAAAGGATTGGGACTTCTGGTTCTTTTTTTTCAAAAAGTTTCTTCTATACATTTTGTACTTATTGTGCATGAACTCTCTGTGTCCCTCTAATTTACCTTCCACAAAAGAAGAAAGAACCTTGACCCAATATGTGTAGTAACACGTTATTGGAAGTAAAATCTCTTCATTGGATAGTTATAACTTCTTAATTAAAATAATTAAAATCTTGACCTGTTATGGATAACTGATTATCTATT
>JAYMTE010002875.1:0-10540 GCA_036897545.1 Pelargonium fulgidum
CAAACTACCATATTCAATACGTATTTTGAGTGTATACGTATTCAATACGTTCTCAGTACGCATACGTTAGGCTCCACTAGAGTATTGGTGCAACATAGAGCAAAACCACAAGTGTCCACAGTTCAGTTTATAGTGAACAGATTCAAGGTGTAAAACACTAATTTTCTTTTCATATTCTCAGCAACCGAACAGTCCACCAAGGCCCAAGCCCTATTCTCAACCAAACAAAAACAGCTATCAAAGTTCACATTTTTACCCGAATCGCCGGCGTGACCGTGGTTGCTAAACTTGTTAACCATACTCGATCCAGTGCTCGCGCCGTCACCATTCCCGCTCATGCCCACCTCCATTTCTGTAATCCGCAAAGCGCACCTCGTTTTCGCACTCACTGCGGCACTGCCGTCATGAAGGCTCACAGACCCAAGCTTCGGCGGCACGAGACCAGACGACATAACCGACCCGATCAAAACCATTCTCTGGTCTATCAAAGCAATTGACTAGAACCCACATGTAAATGAACCGAAATCTGAGCTCCGGTCGTTTTGCTGTTTCTTTTGTAAAAATTGTGTCTGATCTCCGAACTGAGCATAGGGTGGTACGGAGAGACAAGGTGGTTGGTACAGATCCCGGCAATCTTCAAAACGACACCGTTCCTGGTTGGGTACTACTTTTCGCCCACGTGGAATCGTGATGAACTTTTTTGCCACGTGGCAGTAGGAAAACGACGCCGCTTCTCTGTATCTCTATCTGGACATATATATACAAATTCTCCAAAAATTTGCATTTTTCCCACTATCAAGTTTTGAAAGAAAATGGCGGCGAAGGAAGAGAGCTGCTCCTCCTCCTCCGGCGAATCTGCTCGGCCGTGGCAGTCGTACGACACCGTTTACACCAATGCCAAAGCAGGTACATGTTCTCTTAGATTCGATACTGTTCTTGAACTTGCCCTAACCAACATGATAAATTTTTGTGTTTGTGTTAACGATTACTGATTGGACTTTATAGTGCTTGAAACGGAGGTGATTGAGCACTAGGTGTTTCAGAAATTGGGGAAATTTGATTTTTGTGGATTGTGTTAATGGCCTTTTAGGTATGGAAGGTGTGGATAAGGAGAAAGTGCGGAGAATAGTGTATGAGATGAGCAAGGGGTCCAAATATTTCGAGAATGAGGAGCGGAAGGAGGCTTTCATGAAGCAGAAAATTGAGAATATGCGTGCTCAGTGTGCTAAGCTCACTTCTGCAGATTTATCTCATTTTCAAAAGGTATACACTTTCTAATTTGATAAATTAAACAAATTGAATTCACCTTTGTGGAAATCAGCAATTTGTGAAATTGAGTTCTAGTGTCCTCTGGATATTAGCTTACATATACGATAGTATCTCAGTAAATGCAAGAAGGCGATTTTTATGTTTAGACATAAAATTATTGCCCCTAGTAGTTATACCTATATGGATGTCAGAAATAGGAAAGTTGACCAATTTGATAATACATGTAGACCTTATAGTTATGTTTGCTTGAACAGGACACTGGGAGTACTTTTGAGTTTCAGATGAGACCTTCATCTTATTGATTTGTGATATATCCTATTTATAGGTTGCAGATAAAAAAATATTAGAGCTGGAAGCAACCCGTGACCTGACTAGGATTTGGCTACACGTAGATATGGATGCTTTCTATGCAGCTGTTGAAACATTAAGCGATCCTTCATTAAAGGGAAAGCCTATGGCTGTTGGCGGCATGTCTATGATCTCCACTGCTAATTATGAGGTCTGAGTTGGTTACTCTATGTTCTGAAGGGGAATCACAATTCATTTATGTTGGTCCTTTTACCCCATATCTCCTTTTGATTCTTTAAAGTTAACTGAAAATAAATTCTGGACGCTCTGTAGGCACGAAAGTTTGGGGTTCGTGCTGCAATGCCTGGTTTCATTGCGCGTAAATTATGTCCGGAACTAATCTTTGTACCTGTAGATTTCAAGAAGTACAATCATTACAGTGATATGACAAGAAAAGGTGAGTTGTTCTGCTCGTAATATTGACGCTAGGATACATCTGTTCTAACAATTTTACCACTAATTTCTCTGCAATATCTGTTGGTGGTAGTTTTCAAAACATATGATCCCAACTTCATAGCTACTAGTTTAGATGAGGCTTACCTGGATATAACTGAGGTTTGCAAAGGGAGAAACCTGACTAGTGCAGAGGTAAGTTCTCCATTAAACAGATCAATTTCATAATGAATTGATCTTTTTATTGTCGAGACTCTTCTGTGGGGCATATTGAACAGTTTCCTAGTGCTCTCTCTGATTAGGATTACTAACTCTTTTGTCTCTTTGTTTTGTTTTTTGTGAGGTTGCTGAAGAACTCCGAACCCGGGTTTGTGAAGAGACAGGTCTTACATGTAGTGCTGGAGTTGGACCAAATCGCTTACTTGCTAAGGTTGTCCAAGCTATTATCATATTAGAACTGTTAATGCATGTCCTCCATGGGTACAGGCATTCTATAGCAACACCTAATAATATGATTTATTGATGTGACTACTAAACTAAGGGCATCCAGTTTAAGCTATCTAGAAAATCTTCATATAGGCCAGTTTAAGCATAGTTTAGAGGAAAAGCAATACGAGAGATAAAGGTTTTTTGTAGTTTGTACCACCCCTAAATATATATCTTCCATTTAAAGAATGGAATACGAATTCCGTATTTTGGTTTGAATAACTTGTTGTTCAGTAGATAACAGTCAAAGAATAAAGTGAATTCCTGCAAGGCAGTTAAGTATGCTAATGAGTTACGAAGCAAGTATTAAACAAACAAAAATCAAGAAATAAGCTTTTTCTTGAATAAGCCGAGCTTAGATGAGAATGTTTAGATTTAAGCTTCAAAAGTTGCAATCTTGTTTCTAATAATGCTGTGGCTGTGTGGGTGCTGTATCTAGAAAAGATGGCAGTGATATAATAGTTTGTTCATGTTCTATGAACTGTTGGAAGGTTCTTGGACTATGCGAATAATGGCAGTTAAAAGTATTAAGAATCGTGGTGTGGGAGAAATGGCAGTTTGTAGATAACTATCAGGTCGTTTGGCTATAGAAAAGAGTTGCATGGTACAAATTTACATACAGAGAAGATCAACGCAGAAATGAATCTCTTGCAAATGTGTTATAGATAATGTCGATAAACATGTCATTTAAATGTATGTGATGTTTCTCAGGTTTGCTCAGATATAAACAAACCAAATGGGCAGTTTGTTTTACCAAATGAAAGGATGACTATCATGACCTTTATATCTTCACTTCCAATACGTAAGGTATTTTAATTTTTCACCGACATCTTAGCATAAATTCACCAGAGTTTATGTTCATTTATGAAATAAGTACAGCACTTAAAATGTAACTGCTATTGGACCTTTACATAACTTACATTCAGACATGAAAGGCACGTGAGTGGATTTTATTTTACAGATCGGTGGAATTGGTAAAGTCACTGAACATATTTTAAGGGATGTTTTTGGAGTTAATACATGTGAGGAGATGCTGCAAAAGGGCAATTACCTATGTGCATTGTTTTCTCATTCCTCATCAGGTTTCCATACTGATCTATTTCTTTTACTGTAGTGTTGGCTGATGTACAAGTCTTGAATTGCCTTATTGTTGTAGTTTGCAATATATCTTATTAAAGAATTATCTTATGGTTGTACGGCCAACTTCTTGCAGACTTTTTCCTCTCTGTGGGACTGGGGCTAGGGGGGACACATACACCACAAGTGAGGATGCGAAAAAGTATTAGTAATGAGAGAACATTCTCAGCTACGGAGAATGAGTCATTACTTCATCAGAAATTAGGTAATTAGTCTCAGGATTTTATTTTGTAACTATATTTGTTACAAGGGAACATGTAGCCTAATGATGCTTTATATTTGTTACCAATGATCATTTTGCTTGATAACTCTCTCTCTCTCTCTCTCTCTCTCTCTATATATATATATATATATATATATATGATACAAATGAGCTTGTGTCATAGTGATGGTATGGAGGTTTTGTTGTTTTTCTGTAAGCGGGGAACTGGAAATTATATTGATTAATGATAAATGATGATCAGATGAAATTCAAAGTTAATATGGAAGATCAAATATAAATACTCTCTGGAAGTTGTAAGCTTGTTAACTTTATGTTTGCAGTGGTACTTTCTGAGATGTTATCTGCCGATATGCAAAGGGAGGGTCTTACTGGTAAAACGTTGACACTAAAACTTAAATCCGCATCTTTTGAGGTATTTTCTAATGTTCCATTAGCAATTCTTCTCTCTGAATTTATTTAAATTGCAAGATGCCAAACAGTAATTGTGGCAAATTTCCTTGCCCATAGGCTGTCTTTGAAATTACACTTTACAATATCTTCTTGCACTGGAGTATGATGTTAAATTAATGAAAATCTGCAATTCCCAGGTTCGGACAAGAGCTATGACTTTGCAGAAGCATATTTCCTCTAGTGATGATATCTTGAAATATGCTTCAAAGCTTCTAAAGGCCGAGCTTCCGATTTCCTTGAGACTGATTGGTAGGTTTTCAATTATGGCTGTTATTGTTATTTATAATATTTTATTAGTAAATGGTACCAAGGTTGGCCCCAATGACAAAGGCTGTGTATTGTATCCCTTCAGGCTTGCGGATATCTCAGTTCAATGAAGAAAAGGTTGGTGTTCCACATGATCCCACACAAAAAACACTCACCAACTTCATTAGATCAGGAAAGGCCTCAAAAAATGATGCTGATGATGAAAGTACCTTGGGTTCAAATATTAGTGATCACTGCTTTATGAATGACTTAGAAACCGATTTTCCCATTTATAACAATGAGAATTGGCATAATGAGCAACCTCTTAGAGATCCATCTGACAAACCGAGCAATGGGAATTGCACTATGAGCAACAATTCTGATGAAGTGGAGAAACCTTGTGAATCTTTGGGAAAAGAAGATGAGAATAAGGTACATGGCAAGCTCAAAACTTTTATCCTAATTGTGTGCTGAGCTAAAGTTTAATCAGAGAATCTGTAATTTTTTACATGTTTTGATAGTCAAAAGTTACTCCATTTTAATGATCTGTACTTCACTCATTGGCTTTAGTATTTTGTACCTCATTGGTATTGTTGTAGGTAATTATCACTGATTCGGGAAGTGATAATCCCAAGCTTCTTCAGAAGGAGCTATCACTAGTGAGAACCGATGCATCCTCTTTCTCTGGACAGTCTGATGGAAGTAGTCTTGACAAGAGTGCAAAGCTCCCAGACAATGCAGTTCCTTCTTCGAGCCAGAAAGACCACTTTTTCTGGGTAAATGACTACAAGTGTTCGCTATGTGGGATTGAATTGCCACCTTGTTTCATTGAGGAAAGGCAAGAACATTCCGATTTTCATTTTGCTGAACAACTTCAGAGGGAGGAATCTGGCTCTGACTCGAGAAGCCTTATTCCAAGAATAAGGTATTGTATTTTTCTTGTAGTAATCTTGTCTGCATACATGGACTTGCTTCAGTTAAGAAGTATGTGCCAAAGTGAGTAGCTTATGATAACCTGGGTTGTCCTAGAATCGGTGTCTCAACCCAGCATGCACGACTAATGTAAATAAAGCCGAGTTTCAAAGGTTACAGATCATGTTTGGTATCTTTTGTTGGATACTATGCTACCACGTCATGAAATCTTACTCCACCCTGCTCTTTCCAGGATCTCCCAGCAGAGCCCCACTGTGAGCCAAAGCAAAAGGAAGAAGCACAAGTCTGCTCCAAAGGATGATGGACATCTACCAATTGACTTTTTCTTTGCTAGGAGCAACCAGAACTTGTAGCTTTGTATTTTACTTGCTCTAATCCTGTGTATATATCAGATCAGCAGTGTTATCATTAGTTTATGTCTGTATATAATAATGAGCTGCCTATCCTTTTTTCAGCTCCTCCATTATGTATAAATGTAATTCCCAATTCCAATTCTAATCATGCAATAAAAATCCAGCTTTCTTGCTACTGATTTTGAGAAATTTGTTAAACATGTTAATTTTTCGTAACAAATTTGGGGAAAAAAATTGCGCATCGAGGGAATCGAACCCTGGTCAGTACCGTGGGAGGGTACTATGATACCACTACACCAGATGCGCTGTTGAGATGCTATCTCCTTGTAACTGTAAATATCCTCACTTTTTCATCATTATGGTGATGTAGTTTTGAGTTTTCTGCATATCTGCTCTGTATGGCTCAGTTTGCACCAAGCCTCGGTGGATAATTTTTCATGAAAATGAGAACTGCTATCAAAATTTTCCAGTTTTGAATCTTTTTCTTGAGTTCTGTTCTGTGAGATTCACATATCCATGAAAATGGGAACACAGTGCAAATTTCAAAGTTCAAGAATCCCTTATCCAAATCCACAGATCCAAACCAGCAAAACCCCAAAAAAATCTTCAATCATCCGAATATGCAATAGTGTCAAAAACACAAACTTTTCTGGCGATGCTAGAGAAGCCTCAGCTCTCCCAACCATGTCTGATGTGCTGCATTCTTCAAAAGCTCAGAAGCTTGACCTTCAGCTCCAAACTCTAGGACCCTTCTTCAGAATCACAGCCAGGAGCCTGGAAACCCAGAAAGAGCTTGGGAGGGCAGAGGGCCTGATAAGGGTCTGGTTAGGAGGCAAAATCCTCCACCTGGATTCCATCAGATTGAGAAGAGAGACTCTGGGTATGGAGAAGTCAATCTTTGGTATTGGTTTGTTCCTTGGAGCTGTTGCTATTCGATATGGCTATGAATGTGGTTGCAGGACTGCTCAGTTGCTTGCCATCAATGACTCAGACCTTTACCATTCCAAGGTTCTTGCTTTTTTATCTTGTACTGCTTTTTTAGTCACTCGTTTCTTTTCAATTGTGTTTTCACTTTTCAAAAGTATAGCATATACTGATTGGCCATTGCACATGCTTTTGTTATCAACATTTCATTTCATAGTGAATAAAAACCACTGCTTACATAACTGTTAAGTTTCATTTCATCTTAGTAGTAAAGATGCTCCATTGTTGCTTTCAGTTATTTCAAAAGCTATAAACTTGACCATGTATGCTTGAAAGGCTGGATTGTGTATATTGATTAGAAACTTTTGTTGATCATATCATGCAGCTTGTTAGGTTTTACACAAGAATTGGATTCAAGGCTGTACATGAAGTCACAGGCTCAACCATGGGAGACTTTGCCCACATGGTTGTCTGGGGAGGAATTGGAACCAGAATGGATGCTAACGTTGAAGATCTTCTAATAAAATGGTGTACTAGATTCAAAGCAAGGGATTAGCTTCACCATGATATACATTGTTTGAGCAAGTTCAGTATATACTGTGATGCCCGTATCATGGGAACTAAAGTTACAGCTCGAAAAGAATAATGTCAGTGGAAGTATCTCCAATCTCCTGTTGCATAGAATGTACAAAATCAGTGAAGGTGTAACAATTCTTTCTGTTTCTTCATCATCACTCATTGGCAGACCATTCAAAGCCTGAGAGCAAGGGCCAATCCAATCTTAGGGGTCTTTTCAAGAGCTTTGGCGTTGAATTCACTAGAGATTGTTAAATATGACTTGGGTATGATTTCATATTGTAGGAGGGCATTAAGCTTTCCATGATGACTGATTCTTGCCTTCACCATTGTTTGATGATCGACTGTCCATGTTCCTCCAAGCAAGAAAGAGCTTTTTGCTTTCGAGAAGCTTCTTGAGATCTCAGCCGCTGCAGCAATCTTCTTAGATTTATTCAGATTATGCAGATAGGATAATCTAACCAGGTCGCCATTGTTCACCCTGAAAATGTAACATAGAGCCATTTTAAGTATTGGAACTGAAATCAGTGCTATAACAGAAAGCAAGTACAAAGAAATATCTGTAACTTATTTGTGCAACATGATTTCCTTAAAATATGACAATGATATGATATTTCATCTACGTTATGCTTGCTTATTGAGCTAAGAGTATTTGTTGAAATTGTTCTGGTTGTAAGTGAAAGGGACTTACAAAACCATTGTAAGACTGCAGTTCGGCTGAGTGACACTAATGCCTGCATTGCATTGAGTAATTTGACGAGCACTAGTCTTGTAAACAGCCTCTATACCGAATGCAATGTCTGGTGAAGTGCAGATGGTTGCTGAAAGCTTAACTGCAGGAGACCTATTCAGAGGTGCAGACAAAGCAAGAGCTGCAATTTCATTGTAGTACTGAATTTTGAGCTGAAACAGACACAAAATTAGAGGTTTAAAGCTCAAAACTGGCATATTATGAATATTCTGGTGAACATATTCAAGTTACAATTGTACAACAGAACTGATACCTTGCTTGAGCTGTATTCTGGCAATGTA
The DNA here is from genome assembly GCA_036897545.1 of Pelargonium fulgidum. Taxonomy (NCBI): domain Eukaryota; kingdom Viridiplantae; phylum Streptophyta; class Magnoliopsida; order Geraniales; family Geraniaceae; genus Pelargonium; species Pelargonium fulgidum. The sequence continues at coordinate 8,371 of JAYMTE010002875.1, forward strand.
AATGAAGCAGTAGCCTTCGTCGATGGCCATAAAGGTTTGCTGAAAGTGAAAACTGTCGAAACCTTCCATAACAAGAAAGAATAATTAGGGAGATGGTTGAATTACAAGAAAACAATGCATAGATATGTGAAGATCATCAAAACTCACTTTTGATTCTGCATCAATCCTTGCATCAATGATAGCATCTTTCCAGATGTACTGTGCTGCCACATTCCCAGTTTGGATTTTCCCTTTTCTCTCGGTAGTTGAAGTGAGGATCTAAAGTTAAGTGCACAAGATTTTCAATTCTCATAAAGCCATTTTGGTTGAGAAACAAAAAAGTACTGAAATATTGTAATTTTAACATACTACACCAGTTTCAGTACTGTAAGTAGAGACAGAGAATTTCTTGTCCTTGTTGTAGCCCTTTGTTAGCAAATCTACAAACAAAAAAGAAATTGTTTCAGGAAATGAAAAAAATCAGATGCATTACCATCTTGATCACCAATATTGCTTTCAAAAAGAAAAAAAAAAAAAAAGAAAAAAAAAAAGACTTGAGCCATTTTGTTGCTAATACAATAATACCTACATTGGTATATCAGAACTCAGAAGAGAGCAAACAGAGAATGACAAGAGTTGGTGGTAAAGCCAAATTTTATATCCATTTTCTTGAAAAGCATCAAAATAAAGTGCTTTCAGTTTCTTGAAAACCAAGAAAAACATTTTGAAACAGAGAACAGAAAACAAGAAGAACAAAAGATTTGCAAGAAAGCTGTACGGACACTACCTGTGGCACTCCGGCTAAAACCAGAAAACAATTCCGGTCCCTTGGGATTGCTTCTTCTCTTTTTCTTCTGGCTTGATGATGAGTTGCTCATGGTTGTGGATATTCCTTGAAAAAATTACAGAGACCGAAACAACAGAAGAGAGGTATAACAGGACCTAGAAACACAGGAAAAAGGGCACTGTAACTGTTAGCTGCCACTCAACTTTAAGGCTTTAAGGGACCAAAAGAAGACTCACAAGCTCTTATGGTTGGTTGGTGACAGAGACCAGAAGAGAAGGAGATGGAAATTTAGAGGCAATTGTTTGTCGGAATGAGACTGTTTTGGAGTTTTATGATTCAAGCCAGTGAACAAAACTTAATATATCTAGAGAGAAAATTATAGATATTCACTCATTGGCTCTGGGTTGTTGTGAAGTTAGGAAGGTGTAAATATGGTCGGTGAAAGGAAATTTCTTACTATCAACTCAAATAATCCACTCCATTCTGCATGGAGAGAGCTCAAACTTAAAAAATCCAAGAAAATTCAAAATGTTTAAACCATTTGCCCAACCTGCTTTAGTAATTTATATGTACTTGGTAATTCCTAAATCTAATTACTAAGACAAGCATAATTGAATTGAATATTTGCGGAGAGAGGTGTGGAGAAAGATACTCCAGAAAAGAATTGTTGTACATCTTTTTCTCTTTTGCTTTTTAAATGTTGAAGTATATTTGTTTCTAATACATTTGTTGATATTTCTGTATAATCTCTTTGCACAACACTCTATGAGATAGTGTTAGAGGTTTATTGGTGTTTCATTGTGTTCTCAATTTAGTAGTGCATGTTACATATGTTTATGGTGATACCTTACTCACAACGTTTAGTAGTCGTTGGTCTTGTGAGACATTTTAGCTATTCGTGCTTTGGTTACTTGATGTGAAATTTTTTAGCATAGTTTCAATTCAATTCTTTTGCAACGAAGGGTTTGCATATCATGTCTGACATATCAAATTTACGAGATTTTACTTTTTAACATAGGAGATTGGGGTACTCGTTTGAGAGGTAACTGTTCGACTAAGATATTAATATTTTCTATACCATTTAAGAAAATCATTAAAATAGAAACAAACAATCAATAACATATTTTAAGATTTGGAATGAAATTATGGAGAATTATATTCAAACGTGTCACATTATATGTTTCAAATATAGTAGGAGATAAGGTGTCAATTAGATTTATTATTGTCCAATAAGTGTACATCTTAAACTCTTATTTATTTTAGTTTAAATTGTATCTTAAAAAAGCATATAGTTTGTCACGTATAAATTAACCATGAGACATGCTGTTGCGGCTTCCTCTAGGGTTTGCTGTTGCGGCCTCTTGGCGGCGACTAGAGTTAGCGTATCAGATACCGTCAGGGTAT
>JAYMTE010002876.1:0-10539 GCA_036897545.1 Pelargonium fulgidum
AAAAAAAAAAAAAAAAAGAGAAACAAGACACTCTTCTTAGGACGGTTAGAGTAATAGTCAGAAGAACTAAACCGAAGAAGATTTCTAGCACTGAAATTGTGAAATCGAATAATAAGCAGATAAACTTCAAACAGAAGATAGACAAAAAAATGGTGAAATCAGTAGCAACTACAAGTCTACAATGTACTAGCTCGAAAATGGGAATAGAACTGACCTAATACAATGTGGCTGCTCTGTTTCTTTGGATCTGTTTCACCTGAAATCAACAAGTATCAATTTGTGCAAACGACACCAAGTGTACACAAACAGTTGATTAGAGAGCTACGTCTAGCGAAAGAGACAAAACTATCACAAGAAAAAAGATGTTAGAATTATCAAATCTATAATTTAAGATTTTATATGGAGACAGCCGCTACAAGAATTTCAGTTCAAACGGTCTTACAAAAGGGATTTTCAGCAAGGCTTAATTTCAAATCCAATGCTTAGAAGAGTTTGAGCTGATTCCATTGCCTTCTCACATCCAGGGTCTAAGGCTTCACCTGTCAATTCACCTTCTTTGCTTACCGACCACTGGGTTGAGGAGATTTGGTTTGGTAGGGCCTCGGTTTTCTTGAGTTGGAAACTGTTCATGGCAGCAGGAGCGGTGGCAGCTACAAGATTAGCATTCGGTGGGCCATGTCGCTTCTTTGGTACGGGCATGTCGTGGTCATGTATTCCCTTATAAGTAATTATCACGGCTCTTGTGTTATCCACAGCTGTCTCTGTGTGCTTACGGACAGGACATCCAGCAGAAGTGCATCGATAGTAGTTCCTGAGTTTTATGCAAACAGTGAATCAGAACAATAGGAAGAGAATGCACCCGACTTCACCAATACACATAATGTCATATAATTTACTCGATACCGATGTCCAAACAGACGATTGAAAGTGCCATATGGTTGAAGGAATCACATGAAATAAGCAGACATACTATTTTTGGTATGAACCATTCAGTTTAATCTGCATTCGAGCCGGGTAAGACCACAAGGGTGACAAAGTTCTTTCTATTAAGTGTTAACGCAGTTGTACTCCCTGAGTCTCAAACACGAGACCTCAGTTAAGCTAGAGCAATTGCCTATTAGTTGATCAGCATGGTTGCATTCCCTAAGTCTCAAACCCGAGACCTTGGGCTAAGCTAGAACAACTCCCTATCAGTTGATCAACTCACTTGGTGTTCAGCAAACAGATTTTTGTGTGCATGTCGACTTGAGGGTGAATGAGGTGCTCCATATTTACAATGTGTTCCCTGTGGCCCAACTGATCTGGAGAAGACTACTTGAAGTTTTATTGTACCACTTAGCACACATTGTTCTACAATATTGCATAGTGCAATAACCCCTAGTTCAAGATAGCACGGTATTTGAATATTCATTAGTAACAATTAGCATTTTGATAAGAGAGACATTGTATGGCAATAGTTAATGTCAAACCCAAAAAGGCCTTGCTAGAATACAAATTGACCAAGAAGAGAATATTATACATTTGCACCATTGACATAGATATCAGAACACCCAGGAGTCCAGTGCCAAACCCTGTTTGAATGCCAAGACTATCCGAACTGACTGCCAATAACCCATTGGTCATTTGCAACAAGCTCTATGATTGACTCAACACTCATGGTTCACTTTGAGGCCAATAGAAAAAGATGTTCACTAACAGATTAAGCCTCGAATAACTTCTGGAAAATACATCTCCCAAAACAGTTTTTTCACAAGAAACCTAGAAACCACAAGTGATTGTAGACATGTGAAACCTCTAATGCAGTGGTATCAGCAGTTTATTCCTCGTTAACAGAGAAAACAACAACTAAATAAGCATGCACCTGGGATGTGGATTTCCTTTCACCATTTTCTGTCCATACTTGCGCCATCTATATCCATCACCTGAGATCCCCACATCGCCAACTGCATGTACAACAAACTTAGGTTTCTTTCCAGGTTTTAAGAGATCGCCAGAATATGATAAGTTACCCTTCTTCACCCTGTACATCCACCAGGATAAATAAAAAAAAAACGTAAAAATTTGTTATCAAACTGCTGTAGTACACATCATAAAGAAAGATAACATCAAAAAAATGGAATTTGAAAAATTATATTTATGGGAAGACTTGCCTTCGTTTGGTCTCTGGTTCATTGACATGCTCGTCCTTAACTGTGATTTCATCATTCCCATCAGAGTTGCTTGAATTCAATCGCTTTCTTTCAATAGCTGAAGACATTTCTTCTACAGGCTCCTTAGAAGATATAGATGGGTCTGATCCATTCAGCATTGTTGTAGGTTGCTCTACAATACCATTAATGGCAACAGGCTGGGAAGGTGATGAAAGGCGATTTTCCCTTGAGCAGCTAATCTTCTGCGGAGGATCATGATTGTGCTGCCCTTTATAAATCATCTCAATTACATGGCCTGAATGATCACAGAATTCAACCCTTTTAGCACAACATTCAGAGTATGTGCACCTGTAATAACTTCTAGAACCTTCAGGACTCTTCACTAGCTTCTGTCCATATTTACGCCAATTGAAGCCATCAGAAGTGGGTGTTTTTACAATTGCAGAAGAAGAGATAGGATTAAGTTCATAAGAGGTTTGCTTGTCTATTTCTGGCACACATATATTCACTTTCAGTGGTAAGGCTTTATGCTCTACTCTCTCTGAACTTGGAGCAGATGAAATAGATTGTGTGACAGAAGTTGGTGATAGTCTTGATGATGAAATTGAACACACATCTAACAGCAGCTGATTTTGCATCTGACATTTGGGAGCCTGGGCTATGACACTAGTTAAAACTTCCTGGCCGGACACCTCGACTTGTTCCTAAAAGATATCATACAATAAAAGTATATAATGAAATGAATTTCTAATGACCAACTTAGGAGCATATGGTATTAGTTTCTCCAGTTGATTTGTAATATGTTTACTATTCAAAGGTTTAAAAGTTAGCAAAATCAATGTCATTAAATCAATTTTCTGCCCCCAAAGCTGATTACTTGGATCGTTTTTCAATTCAGAAAGCATGTGAACTTTTCTTAAACTTATTTTTCCTGAAATTCTATGGCATAAAATATAGGTGGCCGAAATTATGCATCAATTGCTCAACTTTATACTCGAAAAGACACATATTTTGGGACGGAGGGAGTAGTACACTAGAAATATCCTAATGACATTAACTCGACACAGATAACAAACAACGGTGAAATCCATCATCAAGTTTAATTCATGAACTTCTTTCCATATGGCAATTGGCAAGTACACAATTAGATTGGATTCTCAGTTACATTAAATCCTTCATAATCACTCACAATATCCAATTAAAAAAAAAAAAAAAAAACAGAGAGGTAATATCCAAACGGAGTTCCCTAAATTCAAAGCAGAAATTTAAGGTAAGCATGTACATGCCACATTATGCCAGGAATTTAAAATATCTCAACAAAATTTCCGAGCTCCAAAAACTAAAAACAACACAATGTTAGTAAGTTTTAAGCAAAACTACTTGAAACACATAACATGATCTAAATAAAACTCAAAATCCACCAAACACAAAGCAACAAGAATGAACAATTCATCTAAAGTAAGCTCTTCACCTCAAATTCTTCTCCTCCACACTCTTCCACACCATGATTCACATGCAACCCTGTCAGATCAACAAACATCACCACTGTCACTACAAGCCAAAAACGAAGAAAACAAATCATTTCTCAGAAGAAAACAAAAACATACCAGCGGACTGATCAACCTCCACCGCTAGGGTTTCCAATTGAACCTCCTCCAACTCAGCTCCACCAGCAGCGACAGAGCTCCCAAAATCGCCACCGAGTTGCGACTCGGAGAGTCCCTGCAACTCGCTGAACACCCGGTCCTCGTCGTCGTCGTCGCCGGATTCTTTCTCCGGCGGCCTCCGGTTCTCCGTCATGGCCGATTCTGTGATTTTTTGTCAGTTTCTCGGAAGCGAGAGTAAAGTGAGGAACCAGTTGGTGTGGCTTTTATAGTGTCCGAAACCGAAATTACCGAACCGGATATGCTGTGCGCGGGCTCGGAAATCGGGTTTTCGGATTCTGTGTATCGGTTTGTGAGATTCGGAGAGAGAGAGATGGTGGCTTTGAAGAGAGAGTATATGTGTCGGTTGACTGGAACTGAATCAGGTGTTTTTTCAGTTGGAGAAGAGAGATGATATCGTCTGAAGGCTGTGATTTTGTGTCTATCAAGGTCATGGGATCACCGTTGGATAAGATGACTGAATGGTTATTGACTGATGAAATGGAAGGGTCAAATTAGTACATTTAGCTGGTTTAATCGCCACGGTACCGCCTTCAAAAAATAATTGTGATGTCAACTATATTTGACGACACTTATACGACTTAGACTAATTTGAACAAAATTGTACATTTATTTCATAATGAGTGTCGTTTTTCTCATGATTTTTATTTAAAAACAACGTTAGTTTTTTCATTTTAAAAGGCACTCTGTATGAATTACTAACTCTATTTATGTAATAAATTAGTTAATACTTTTTAATTTGTTACATTACATTCCCACAAGAATGCACGAAAAGATGTGAAATACTAACTAAAATTTTCTCAATATAGAAATTAAAATACTTATTTCGAGGCAGAACAATACTATAATATGAGATAAAATTGATTCAGTTAGTAATTTACTAAATTTAATAATTGAATTGTCATATCAGTTTAATTTAACGCCTTCAACACCAATTTAAAATAAAATATCATAATTTGATATGATATCAGAAGAAGAACTGTGTATCAATTCAACCAAAAAAAATTGACAATTTGAGAGCCAAAATGAAAAAAGATTATTTTTTCCAACTAACTATAAAATAATTAAAATTAATCACTATCTCAATGATTGAGATATTAAAATAGGAGAATGTTACAAAATGGTCCCCCTAGTATCTATTTTATTCTAAATTGGTAATCAATTTAATTTTTGTTTTAATTTAGTCCTCTTAGTATCAATATTATTTCAAAATTGTCCTCTTAGTATTCATTTTGTTTCAGATTGGTCCCAAATTTAGTTTTTGTTTCAATTTAGTCATATTACTATCAATATTGTTCCAATTTAGTCCTATAAGTATCCGTTTTGTTCTAATCGGTCCATTTTGTAACTAAGTCGTCAAATTTTTTTGACGTACAAAATATTTTTATTTTCTTTATTAAATTAAATAATGAACATTTTGTTAATAACTGAGTAACTAATGAATATCTTGTGCGCCTTATGTGACACGAAACGACATATTTTTTCTGAAATACGAATTGGGTAGAACAAATTCGTTCATTTTACACTAAAATTTGAATATTATCTTATCTGATCGATTCAACTCACTTTTAGATTTGATCTGAAATATTCTTTACCAATCCAAAGACGATCCGAAATTCAAAATGTCACTTTTACTCAATGTCAACGTATTTATCACGTTAAATTTTCACATTTTTAACTTAAGAAAAAATAAAAATATTTTTCATGTCATCATAATTTGACTGCTCAGTTTTGGAATGGATCAATTCGAAACAAAACATATACTAAAAGGACCAAATTAAAACAATCTTGATACTCTAAATTGAAACAAAAATCAAATTAGAGATCAATTTGAAACAAAATTGATAGTAAGAGAAACATTTTAAAACAATCTTAATACTAAAAGAACTAAATTGAAACAAAAATCAAATTAGATACTAATTTAAAACACAAAGAATACTAGGAGTACCTTTTTGAAACATTCTCAGTTAAAATATTATACTATACACTAACTGAGTAACTAATGAATATCTTGGAGATTAGTCATTGCCATCAACTTCAGAGACAAAAAAGTTGGGAATATATAGATTTTTATATTAAAAAACAGCACAGAAAACAAACGTGAAAAATTACGCTACAACACACAGAGCTATAGACGGACAGTGACGCGGACACAATCTCCTCCTCAATTCTGTGATTGGGTCTGAAGCTCAAATCTTCGTCACTTTCCTCTTCTGCTCTCTCGCTGCTGGTCTCGATCTCATGCAACCTCTGCTCGACCCAGGTTTGATTTCTTCTAATTCACTGTTTTTCTGTTTCTGGGTTTTGCTCAGTTTTGGTTTTTAGCTGACGGGTTTTTGAAAAGAGATTCAATTTTGTATTTCTTATAGAGAATTGGAAGAAATGATTGATGGGTTTTCAGTTGAGAAGTGTGAGTTGAATTGTGGGTTTGTTTTATTTTCTCAGCTGCCAAACAGTAGGCTCAATTGATGTTGAGAATGTGCATTTTTCATTTTTTCTGTTTCTGGGTTTCGCTCAGTTTTGGTATTTGGCTGGTGGGTTTTTGAAAAGAGATTTAATTTTGTATTTTGTTTGTAGACTTGGAAGAAATGATTGGTGGGTTTTTGAATTGAGAAGTGTTAGTTGAATTGTGGGTTGTTTTGTTTTCTCAGCTGCCAAACAAGAGGGTGATTTGATGTTATGAATGTGCTATTTTCCTTTTGTGTTTGTTTCTGGGTTTTGCTTACTTTTGATTTTTAGCTGATGGGTTTTTGAAAAGAGATTCAATTTTGTATTTTGTTTGAAGAATTGGAAGAAATGATTGGTGGGTTTTTGAATTATGAAGTGTGAGTTGAATTGTGGGTTGTTTTGTTTTCTCAGCTGCCAAACAAGAGGGTAAATTGATGTTAAGAATGTGCATTTCTATTTTTTCTGTTTCTGGGTTTTGCTCAGTTTTGGTTTTTAGCTGATGGTTTTTAGCAAGAGATTCAACTTTATATTTTTTTTTTTTATAGAGAATTGGAAGAAATGAATGATGGGGTTTCACTTGGGAAGTGTGAAATAGGTGAGTTGTGGGTTATTTTGTTTTCTCAGCAGCCAAACAGTAGGGTAAATTGATGTTAAGAATGTGTAATTTCCTGTTTCTGAGTTTTTGTGAGTTTTGATTTTTAGCTGATGGTTTATTTTGGTAAGAGCTTCAATTTTGTATTTTTTTTTTGTTTAGCGAATTAGAAGAAATGTTTGATGGATATTCACTTGGGAAGTGTGAACTGTGAAGCATTTGGATTGTGGGTTGTTTTGTTTTCTCAGCATCCAAACAGCAGGGTTAATTGATGTTAAAAATGTGCACTTGCCTGTTTGTTTTGCTTACTTTTGATTTTTAGCTGATTTTTTTTTGTAAGAGCTTCAATTTTGAATTTTTGTTTAGAGAAGAAGAAATGATTGATGGATTTCACTTGGGAAGTGTGAAGTATTTGGATTGTGGGTTGTTTTGTTAAGGATGCGGATTTTCATGTTTCTGGGCTTTGCTCAGTTCTGATTGGTGGCTGATGTTTTTTTTAGTATTAGAATAAGTTATTGGCGGGTCTTCACTCAGTAAATGTGAGATAGTTGATTTGTGGGTTGTATTTTCTGACCGGCCAAACAATAGGGTAAATTGATGTTAAGCATGTTCATCATATGGAGAGTAGTTTCAGCTAGGAGAGATTAAACGGGTAGGGATATAATTAACATGTAAAGAAGTATCGAAGAAAGTCATGAAAAAGGAGGAGATAACATTATATAAAATGGAGAAGAAGGGGATACAAGCTAATGATCTTGGGTAGCGTTTGGATTATAATTTATTTTATTTTTGGAACGGGAATCAAGAATGGGGTAGCAGAGATGAGATTGCTTGTGAATTTGTGGTAATGCTACAAAAGGATCAGAATAGGAATATGAGTATTCGAGGAAGTGTTGGAGTAGCATTAATGGAAGATAAGATGCTTGAAAACTGTTTTAAGTTTGTTTGGACATGTGGATCATAGAGAGATTAGTGATGCTGTGAGGAGAGAATATTCACTTGGGGGAAACTATAATGGGTCAGGGTAGACCTAAATTAGCCCTTGGCTCAACAGGGAATTTCTCATTTGATAGACTATAGTGGAGGAGAGAATATGAATGGAATTTCTCTTATTATTATTGTTGTTGTTGTGGATTTATGTTGTTGTTGTTGTGGATTTATGTTGTTGTGGATTTATGTTGTTGTTGTTGTGGATTGTTGTTGTTGTTGTTGTGGATTGTTGTTGTTGTTGTGTATTGTTGTTGTTGTTGTTGTTGTTGTTGTGGATTTATGTAGCTGACCCCAACATTGGATTGGATGTTGTTACTTACGCTTTCAGATAAACATTTTGACTGAGAATTTCTAGATTTTGATTGGCACTTCTTATGATCATTGATAACAGCTGACAGAATGGAGGAGGCATTACCATCGCCGACGCCAGAGCCTTCTGTTTCATATTGGGACCAGATTTCTGCTTTTAAGTCCAGAGCTTGGGAAGCTTACAAAAGAAAGCCCATCTCACACTGGTTTCTTCTAGTGCTAAGCAGCGGAGCAATGCTTATTGCATTCCCTGCTTCAAGCCTTTTATCTCGTATCTATTATTCTAACGGGGGCACAAGCAAATGGCTCATTTCGTGGGTAGCAGTTGCCGGGTGGCCTATACCCGCTTTAATGCTGTTGCCTACATATATTCTGTGTAAAACTTATCCTACTCCCTTAACATTCAAACTTACTATATCTTATATAGTATTGGGTTTCTTAAGTGGTGCCGATAACCTCATGTATGCCTACGCCTACGCCTACCTCCCGGCTTCAACTGCTGCTCTTCTGGCATCATCATCTCTAGTTTTCTCTGCCCTCTTTGGATACATGATCGTGAACAACAAACTAAATGCTTCCATGATAAACGCCATAGTGATAATCACTGCTGCTATGACCATAATTGCATTAGATTCAGATTCTGACAGATACGATAATATCAGTAACAAGCAATACATCATGGGTTTTATATGGGATATCTTAGGTTCTGCGCTCCACGGGCTCATTTTTGCTCTGTCGGAGTTGTTATTTGTTAAATTACTCGGGAGAAGATCTTTCCATGTTGTGCTGGAGCAACAAGTCATGGTTTCTTTTTTTGCTTTTATATTTACCACAATTGGGGTCCTTGTTAACAAGGATTTTCAAGGGATGAAAGCCGAGGCTAAAGCTTTTAAGGGCGGTGAAACTTCGTATATCTTGGTCCTCGTTTGGGGTACGATTACTTTTCAGCTGGGGATATTGGGAAGCACTGCTGTTCTATTTTTGTCTTCCACAGTGCTAGCTGGCGTCCTCAATGCAATTCGGGTACCCATCACGAGCATTGCAGCTGTTATATTGTTGAATGACCCCATGAGCGGTTTCAAGATCCTATCTTTGATCGTTACCTTCTGGGGTTTTGCTTCTTACATTTACGGTAGCTCCTCTGCATATAAAGTTTCTTCCTTATAGTATATTGTGATATACACTGTTTTAGACTGTTTGTTATGTGTGGAGACATTAAGAAATGATTAGCGAGGGGGGGTGGCGGGGTGTGGGACATTTCTTGTGATATTGAAATTTATTAATGGATTGATTGTCAAGTTTAATGAAATTTTTAATATTGATCTATCTAATACACATATTTTCCATGTCTTAACACGCAGTCTGACCCAACTTGCAACCTAAAACCTGAAACCAGCACTGGCCCATGCCTCTTTTAAGACGGGCATGGGTTAGGACTTGGGTCTTTTCAACATAATAAAACTTTACCCGACTTAACACTCAATCGAATCGTTGGATGATCATTGATAGAGAAATAAGTTTGATACATGTGTATAGTTGACAGCTTATTTCTAATTTTAACCCTAAAAGAAAGTTGTAACAAAGAAAAAACAACTAAGGTAATAAAATGAACTAAATTGTGACCCCTCTTTTAGTGATGAGATGTTGGTTCAATATCTTTAAGGAGACCCACTACTTGCTGCATGCTTGGTCTCTTTGATGGAACATCTGCTGTGCACAAATATCCAATCTTAAGAGCTTCCTCCATTTGATAATCTTTACCTGTTTCTTGAATTTTAGGATCAATAGCTATTGACCCTTGGTTCTTCCTCATCAAGCCCCTAACCCAACTCACCAAATTTGCTTCTTTCTCTGGATAATCATCTCCTGTAGGCATCTTTCCTGTGATCAGCTCAAAGAGAACAACACCGAAGCAATATATGTCTGATTTCGGTGTTGGAGAGTCCATTTCTTGCTGAGAAAACTCTGGTGGCATGTACCCAGGTGATGATCCATGAGAGCCAAGAATCTTGGCTAGTCCGAAATCAGACAACCTGGGCTCGAGGTTGTAGTCTAGGTAAACACTACTCGCTTTAATGTCCCTGTGAATGATTGGAGGTGAGCAACCGTGGTGGAGAAATGCAAGTGCTCTAGCTGTGCCAAGTGCAATCTTGTGCCGAAACTTCCAAGTTGTTAAAAAGTTTTGAGAACCTACGTTTTGTATCCCGTTACTGTCATCTTGGTCTTCCCATGTCTCTGCGCTCCAATCCTCAGGTGTGTGAATCCCGAGTGGCAAGTCGTGGAGAAGATTCTGTAAGTTCCCATTCTCCATGTATTCGTAAATAGCGATCCTCTGCTCTCCTGCTAAGCAGTAACCGGTTAAAGGAACAAGATTTGGATGTTTTAT
>JAYMTE010002877.1:0-10537 GCA_036897545.1 Pelargonium fulgidum
GAGATAATTTAATGTGTTTTCAATATTACCCCCACTTTTTTACCTACACCCTCATGTGCACCCATGTAACATGAGAAGAACAATGATATAATAGTTTAAAAATAAAAACACCAATATAATATTATACCGCCCGAAGTGCTTGCTATTAGGTGATACTACTATTTTTTATATATATAATTATACAAACATTTTATACAATTTTTTGACATAAGTTCTGATTATATATGATATGATACAGGGCCAGGTAGATTGCAGACTGGGAGCAACCAGGACAACAAGGACTGATAAACATTCTATGAATCACTTTTGTCGTAATTTTAGCGTCATCGAATTGCATGCTTTGAGAAAACATTGCTACTCATCAACACACAATTATCACAGCATTCCTACGTAAATAATTTGCTACAAACTATTATTGCATCAATTTTGTAGGATGTTTTTTCCAAAGTTGTAGGAGAGTTTCCTACAAAAATACATTACATATAGCTATCTTATTGCGACCGTATAACAAATATTTTCGTCCTAAACTTGTTACAATCTCGTAGAAAATTATCCTGCAAGTGCAACTTTGGTACAATCTTTATTGGTCTTAAATGTTGTAGCTACCGACACAATTTTTCTTGTAGCATAAGAAATGAAAAATTGGACAATGACCATGCTATAAAATAAATATTTAAATATTTAAATGTTTTAATAATTGACTTAACATGTCCTTAATAAATTTGATGAGTTTATAGCTTAATTTCTTGGACAATCAAAACAGAACAAGGAAAAAACTTTGTTGACCTTTATGTGAAATCCAAATTACTGTAAGATCCAACTATATATCTAAAAGGAAGGAAATTGAATATCAGAACCACATTTCCTAGAAGGAAACACTGGACATTCAATGAGTTGTGAACCAGAAGTGTCCACACACAACTACACTTGGTAGACCTGACTGTTTCCTGATGAATCCACATTGCATTCTATCCCTGGACTGTACCCAATTGGGCCAATTCCTTGCTTTATGCCATCTACAATGCTCTCCAAGCTATATGATCCCCCGTTCGCGCTAATTTCTGTAAAATGTTCATTCCATAGTTCTCATTACATGCTTCTAATTTTCTAACAAAATAGTAAACAGATCATGCAAGTTTGAGACCAATATGTACCTGCACTTTGAAGAATTTGGAGGAGATCTACTTGTTTTTCAATTCTAGAGCTGCTTTGAAGTAACTACGTTGATCACGAACAGACTCTGAACAAGTACCATGTTTGTCCCATTCATGTGATCAAAAGGTTATGCCATTGTTGCTAGGGCAGGACAGTGATGGCCAGCTCTTCTCCATGCTGCTCGCGAGGTCCGACACCTTTTACCGTGACCCGCAAAGAACAGACTATATCAATATAGGATTCAAAGTGAAGACTCTTGTTTTACATGCTTATGCAACAATAGAAGGTGAAATCTATTTTTTTATTGTTGGGTCTCATATTTGTTATTGTAATGATCAATATAGACACTGATCAGTATACCTTGGATGGATCGAAGGGGCTATTCGGATCACAGTTTGACGGGTAAGAGCCATTGTTGTAGTTAGGCCAAAGACCATGAATCCCAAAATATGCAGCAGGCTTCCCTGTTGTTGGGTAGCAACAACTCTCTTGTGAGTCACAGAATGATCCTGGCCACTACACACACAACAATATAAATCAACAACAAGAACGATCACAAACCGGAAGAAAAAAACTTGTATAAAGTATAAGCACACTGATGCAACAATAACCTGTTGCACAAAGTAGAAGAAATCAAAATCTTGAGAGACAGTGAGAACTGTAAGGTATTGTATGATCAGAAGTTGGATCATCATCAAGATTGAGCCTTTGGACTTCATTTTCTCTGATCAGAAACCGCTAGTGTTAACTGTTAAATGTTAATAGCTGTATTTATAGGTAGAAATGAAAGGTTGTGTGTGTGTGTGTGTGACAGTTAATTGATCTCTATTTCTTTTGTAGCATTGATAAAACTTGTAGTAACAAGTCAAATCAGGGTTGTGACAAAGAAGGGTTAAACTGCAGATAAGTAAAGTTTCTGTTACTTATGGGATATTAAAATATCATTTGGTATCATATGACCAGCCATTGCTGTGATTCTGGATTTTGATGGAAAAGGCTTGAATTTGCTTCATTTGGGCAGTAGAGAAAGTGGTGATGGTGGGTTTATGTTTAAATTGTTGGCATTGCTTGAGGTGATTGTGTTGGTTCTTTTGTAATGGAAATGAAGCTGTTGGTGGTGATACAGTTGCTAACATTACAATCTACAGGTCTTTGAATTGAACTAAGCTCAGCTTCAATAGTTTTTGTAAATCTTTGAGGATGTGGAGGGATTAATCAAATCACAACAAATTTTGGATCAAAACCAACTCATTGTTTGTCCACCCTTAATTTCTCTAATTGCCTTCATGTTTGCCACCTGTCTATAAGATAGGTTACTAAAAATATGGGGAAGATAAATAGAAAGACAATATGCCATAGCTATAAATAATCTTTCAACTCCATATCCATCTGATCTGAGGATCAAAAGGTCAAGAAATGTCCACCACCACACCACATATATGCTTCCATATAATCTTAAATTAGTAAATGGGTTTCAATGGAGAAGATAAAGTTGCAAATGTGTTGGAAATAACAAAAAAAAAAAATAGTCTCAACAATCTTGATTCTTTGTCATTTTATCACATGTTATTCTCTGAGAAACTAATGTCTCATGTGCGCTGTTGGTCCATGTGTGTTGCATAGATCAATATTCTTAAGTCCAATATTGTCTATTTTTAGACCCATAAATCTATGTAAGTTTACCTATAAATATAAGTAAGAAAAGTAGACATGCACCATCTGTTTAGTGAAGATTTGCTAATAGAGAATAAGCTATAAGTGGAAACAAAATGTGGCAAACCAAGCTGACTATGAATCCATCCAAAACACTCTCTGGTTTGCATCATATCTACTAGCTGTTCTCCCAAACACAACCAAAATGTTGCTTCTAATCATGTTAGCCAAATGTCTGACGCAATGCTTAAATTTGCAGCATCGGCTTTGATTCTAAGCAACACCAAATCCATTAACTCATCTCTTAAAGTCGCACTCAATTATATATTACTATATTAATATATACTAGTTCTAGGCCATGTTTATGCTTAGAAACACCTAAAGATGTAAAGAAGATGTTATTCAATGTAAGGATGGCAACAAGGCAGGTTTAGGGCGGGTTTTGTGATTTAGGTCCACGATCCGTTCCCCAACCCTGTGCACCTCTCCGCCCTATCTCCCGTCGGGATCTTTTCCCTGTCACATATGGGGACGGATATTCCCCATGTTCCATAACCCACCTCAATTTTTCAATTTTTATATTATTTATTCCATTCGTCCAAAAGTAAATGCACTCCTTTTTATTTTAAGAAAGTTAGTAATTGTTTTTATATTTACTCTTATATTCCCATGAATATTTTTATTATCAGCAAGCGTATAGACACCGATACTTGGACCTGAGACCTCAAGGGACCCAGTGTAATGATCAATCACTTGCCCTACTGATGTTACTCTTCCCTCCCCGATCCTGTCCCATTCTCCATTCGGGTTGGGACATTGATTCCCGTCAAGTTAGGGTTATATTGCCATTTCTAATGTTACGATTAAGTACTTGAAGTTAGGCAATGAAGCAAATAATGGTCTCAAGGTTTCACTGGAATAGCATAGAAAAGATTAAAAGTTCAAGACAGCCTACCCATTTTGATTATTCCTGTTTGACCTTGAATTGCCAATCTACTCATATTCACAATGTCCTCTCTTGATCCAAGAATTATCCACTTTTTTTCTCCTTCAATGATTGAGCATCAACAATCACAAACAAGAATCATCTCAGCCTCTTATATATGCACCAGCATTTTCATGACTAGTGAGCAAGACAGTAACATAACTTCCCAAGAGAAGAGACAATGGAGAACCAAAACCAGCCCCCAAGCTCACAAGAACAAAGCAAAGGAACCACCTTCCTCAGAACATGTTTCAATGGTCTCAATGCCTTATCTGGTAGTGCTAATGTTCATATTGAACTGTCTGTTTTGATGTCATTTGTTATGTACCCTTAGGCCATTCTCATTAAGTCCTCTGTTTCTTCCAGGTGTTGGGATATTATCGATTCCATATGCGCTTTCTGAGGGAGGATGGTTGAGCTTAACACTTCTTTTCATGGTAGCAATTCTCTGTTGGTACACCGGGTTACTTCTGCAGCGTTGTATGGACGTGAGCCCTCTGATCAAGACCTATCCCGACATAGGCCAACTAGCATTTGGTTACAAAGGAAGAGCTATAGTGTCAATTTTCATGTACATTGAGCTCTACTTGGTTGCAGTTGAGTTTCTGATCATGGAAGGTGACAATCTTGACAAGTTGTTCCCAAATGTGAGTTTCAAACTTGCTGGCCTTAAAATAGGAGGAAAGCAAAGCTTTGTTATTCTCACCGCCCTCGTTGTTCTTCCAACGACTTGGTTGAGGAGTTTGGGGATGTTAGCTTATGTTTCTGCTGGCGGCGTCTTGTCTTCTGTTGTGTTGGTTGTGTGTGTTTTCTGGGTTGGATCTGTTGATGGAGTTGGATTCCATGAAAAAGGCTCAGTCTTGAACTGGGGAGGAATGTCTACTGCTGTGAGCTTGTTCACTTTTTGTTACTGTGGTCATGCTGTGTTCCCTACATTATGCAGTTCCATGAAAGATAGGAGTCAATTTCCAAAGGTATGGAATTATGATCAAATATGTAACATTAGATGTTTCTTTATGTACCATTCTCTCATCAGCACTTGCCTGGATTCGTGTCTCGTTGCAGGTTCTGCTCGTCTGCTTCATCGCTAGCACCATCACTTATGGTTCCATGGCGATTCTTGGCTACCTGATGTTCGGTGAAATGCTCGATTCTCAAGTGACATTGAACCTGCCAATGAGAAAGTTAAGCACAAAAGTTGCAATTTTTACCACACTTGTGAATCCGCTCTGCAAATATGCAGTCGTAATCACTCCGATCGCTACAGCTGTTGAGGACATATGTCCTTACTTCAAGAGTAGGTGTATTAGTATTATCATTAGAACAGTTATAGTTGCTAGTACAGTTACAGTGGCGCTTACCGTGCCATTCTTCGGCTACATAATGACATTCATTGGGGCGTTCTTGAGTGTCACTGGCTCAATGTTGTTACCGTGTTTGTGCTACTTGAAGATTAACAAGGCTTCCCAAACTTTTGGGCTAGAGTTGATGGCAATACTGGCAATTTTACTGGCTGCATCTTGTGTGGGAGTTGTGGGTACCTATACTTCTCTGAAACAGATTGTGAACCATCTATGATCTTTTCAGTAAGTGTAGCAAAACATACCTCAAAACTTTAATTTAAACCATCATGACCAAATAAGAAACTAAAACATAGTGTTTGTCATTATGTACTTGAACATATTTATCAGAGGTTACAATTTACTGTCTTTAATGTTCTCTTCTTAAATAGTCATCAAAACTCCTCTTATTACATACCAATTACAGCCACAAACTGCATAAATGGTAAGATGGAAACAAGCACTCACAGATATACACATGAATTTTGTAAGGTCCAATGATGGAATTTGTTGGTCCCTTTGCTGCTATTTAATAGTGCTACATATGCTCTCTCAACACTGGCAATCTGGTGAGTTGTATGTGGTGTTCCACTATTAGCATTCTCTGGTGGTTGTGCAGTGTATAATATTCATGTTTACCACTATTCACCAGAAGAAGCTGATCATAGTGGAACACCACACACAAGTCACCAGGTTGCCAAGTAGTATTTGGACCTGTAAAACATGACTTGCTTAAGTCACCAGATAGTGTTGAGAGAGCATAACACTAGTGGAAAGCAACAAAGGGACCAACAAATTCCCTCATTGGACCTTACAACATTCATGTCTATATGGCTATGAGTGCTTGTTTCCATATTGTCATTTATGCAGTAGTGTGTTTGTTCTGTTTCATTAATTATTTGATTTCATACCCTTGGACTCATGTTTTGTGATCAATCTTTGGACTTTTCTTTCAATTGTGAAGAAAATCAAGGCTTTGGTTGATGAAAACTTGCATGGTTCATCAGTGTGAGTGAGCTATAGCCTGAACATGGAAATATCTAACATGTAAGTTTAGGTTATGGGCCGGTATTGATTTGTAACTGGTATGTAACAAAAGGAGTTAAAGACTGTCAATTTTAGCCTCTGATATGTTCAACATGATGACGAATAGTCGAATACTTTCTTATTTGATCTTGAATGTTCATTCTACCATCCTTCTGCTATATATGTTTTGCTACAATTACTAGAAAGATCAGAGATGGTTCACTATTTGTTTAAGAGAAGTATAGGTACCCACAACTCCCACAAAAAATGCAGCCAGTACAATTGTCACAATTGTCACCAACTCTAACCCAAAAGTTTGTGCAGCTTTGTTAATCTTCAGGTAGCACAGGCATGGTAACAGCATCGAGACAGTAACACTCAAGAAAGCGCCAATGAACGCCATTACGTAGCCGAAAAATGGAACAGTAAGCGCCACTATCACTGTACTGACAACTATAGTTGATCTAATGACTATGCTAATAGGCCTACTCTTGTAGAAAGGAGATGTGTCCTCAACAGCTGTAGCAATTGGAGTGATTATAACAGCATACTTGCATAGGGGATTCATCAGTGTGGTATAAATTGCAACTTTAGCACTCAACTTCTTCACTGGAAGGTTTAGTGTCACTTGAGAATCGAGCATTTCCCCGAACATCAGGTAGCCAAGAATCGCCATAGATCCATAGGTGAGAGTGCTAGTGATGAAGCAAAAGAGTAGAACCTGCAACGAGAGACGAATCCAGGAAATTGTTGATAAGAGAATGATACAAAAAGAAACATCTTCAGCTTATGTTTTGTATATACCTTTGGAAATTGACTCCTATCTTTCATGGAATTGCATAATGTAGGGAACACTGCATGACCACAGTAACAAAAAGTGATCAAGCTTGCAGCAGTAGACATTCCTCCCCAGTTCAAGACCGAGCCTTTCTCGTGGAACCCGACTCCATCGACAGCTCCAACCCAGAAAACACACACAACCAACACAACAGAAGCCAAGACGCCGCCAGCAGAAATATCAGCCAACATCTCCAAACTCCTCAACCAAGTTGTGGGTAGAATGACAAGTGCAGTGAGAAGAACAAAGCCTTGTTTTCCTCCCAATTTAAGGCCAGCAAGCTTGAAACTCATGTGTGGGAACAGCTTGTCAAGATTGTCACCTTCCATGATCAGAAACTCAATTGCAACCAAGTAGAGCTCAAGGTACATGAAAATGGATATAATAGCTCTTCCTTTGGAACCAAATGCTAGTTGGCCTATGTCAGGATAGGTCTTGATCAAAGGGCTCGCGTCCATACAACGCTGCAGAAGTAACCCGGTGTACCAACAGAGAACTGCTACTATGAAAAGAAGTGTTAGGCTCAACCATCCTCCTTCGGAAAGTGCGTATGGAATTGACAATATCCCAACTCCTGGAAGGAACAGAGCACTTAATGAGATTGACAACAAATGGCATCAAAACAAACAGTTAAGTGTTCACTATGATTGGTACCAGATAAGGTATTGAGACCATTGAAGCATGTTCTGAGGAAGGTGGTTCCTTTGGCTTGTTGCTGTGAGTGTAGACTCTGATCTTGAATATTCTCCATTGTTTCTTCTCTTGGGCAGTTCTGTTCTTGTCTTGCTCACTAGTGAAAAACTGGTGCATATATAAGAGGCTGAGATGAATCTTCTTTGTGACAGATTGAAACTCCATTCGTAACGCTTAATTATTGGAGAAAAAAGTGGATAGTACCTGGATCAAGAAAGGAGATAGTGAAGATGAGTAGATGGGCAATTCAAAATCAAACAAGTAAAAAGCAAAATGGGTCGGTTTTGTTTTTAACTTTTCTTTGTTCTGCATTTGGTGACATTTACAGTTCCAAGTTCCATTTCACAAAAGAAATGGCACTCACATGTTACAACAATTGCTTAAATTTCCATGACAGTTACTTGTATCTGTAGATTATTAGCATAGAGAAGACGTGCGTCTTTGTTCTTCCATTCACGCACTTACTGTCCATCTTCATGGCCTAATTTCAAGAACTTGATTGCTTGACAGTTCAGTAACATGCGATCTTGGGATCAAAAGATTCAAAACTGAAAATATGGGAATTCAAAACTGATGGATTCTTTGTGAATGAATGTGTGCAAATAAGTTTTGTAAATCTTGCACGAAAATATAGCTCCATATTAGTGAAACAGAAGTAAATATTGGGCAAAGCACTTCTCAGAAAAGGAGAATCTTCTCAGCCACTTCTTTTGAATTTGTCCTGTAATGACTAATGAGTATCCTAATAATTTATTTGAAACATAAACAATATATTTTGCCTACTAATACTAATTATTTGACTACTTTTGCTCAATAGTTTATAAAGTGTTTAGGAAAGATGAGATTAGTGAGTGCGTCTTTAGGAGACATGTTAATGGAATTGTTGTTGCTTAAGTCCTCGCCGCCAATCAGATTTAAGTATTGTGTCAGACATTTGGCTAACATGATTGATGAATAGTTAACAGCAATTTGGTTGAATTTTGGAGGATGGTAGATATATGATGCAGACCAGAGAACAATCCAATACCAATTGTTTAGATGGATTCATAGTCAGCTTGGTTTGGCACATTTTGCTTCATTTCATGAACTTATTCTCTAGTAGCATCTTCACTGTACATGGTTGTTATTGCGGTCACCCATTTATATGGGGAAAAACATAAAATAAAAAGAATCATGAGACTTTTTTCTCTCGTTTGCGACGGAAAAGAAAGAACGAAACAAGAGTAGACGTGAAAAGTATAAGAAATTATGTACGGACTTGCGTGTCAGGTGAACAATAGAGTGCAGGTATAAAAGAATTTGACCGTTGAAACTACCCGTGTGAGAACGAACGTTCGGACCCAAACTGTTATGCGCCACCCGTGATAGCATTGTACTACCTTGCGCCATATTAAGTTTCCTATTTGTTTCTATTTCATTTTAGTACGGGTAAAACTCTAGAAGCTTGTGACAGTAAGAGAAAGAAAACAAAAAGAGTGACATATATAGTAGTTAGATCTTAGTTTGTGTGTGAATTCTAGAAAAACACATAATATATCGGTTTTTGAGTTCTTTTGTACTTAAGTGCGAAAAATCGAATAATAAGAATGAAATGCAGCCGTGGATGTTGACAAATTGCCGAACCACACGTAAATATACTCTCTTTTCTTATAAGCACCATGTAAACATACTTGCTTGCTTAATTTTAATTCCTTGTTTATTGTGTCTCGTTCATACGTTTACTATTGACAATCCTACGAACAATAGTACTCCCGCAAGTCAAAAACGAAATAAATTTGGTGTAACAACCCTTAAGTGTTCATACACAACAATTCTCTACCTTTTCTTCTCCATGGAAAGATCATGGAGTAGTATTGTTATCTAGTGGTCTCATGGTGGACAATTAAGTCTTTACCTTTTGATCCTCAGAATCAGAGATATGGAATGGAGTTCAAAGATTCTTGATAATTCTGGCATTGATATTTTTCTTCTGTTTTTGGTAGGCACCATATTTTTCTTTTCTCAGAATAGACAGGAGACAAAGGGTGTTGCTGCATAAAAATGTGAGTACTGTTAAATAATAGGGATTGATCACTTTGATGGGGTTGCATTCATGAAAACTTACTTTTTTTTTCACACTTTAGAAGAAAAAGAAGCTGTGATGGTGATAATGTGATTGAATTATTAACCATGGCATTAGCATAATAGCATCACATTTGATTGTTGAATATATTATCAGAAAATGGATAAGAGGCTTTATTATAGCTTTTTGCATGTCAATTTGGTTGATCTATAGACCATTACATGACAAAATGAAATGGGCAAATAAGTGGACCCATTATATTGATTTTCATATATGGCCTTAAAATGTATAGATAATAGTACTGTAATTGGTATACAAAAAGAACAATACATGAAATCTTTTTTAAATTTCTTTTTCATTTCAATCGTTTTGGCGTTATTACACTCCAACAACAATCTCCAAAAGCTCGAAGATAATAACTGACAACGTTAAGAGCAAATTGGCAAGAGTATACACCACCCAGTTGGCGTGTATGTTAATCATCAAGATCGTACAATTCTAGAACAAGAATTAAAGATCTCCAAGGATGAGCAGCAATATTGTAGTCATAAAACACCAATGCACAATAAGGAAATATTTCCATGAAAGACAGTGGTTCTATGGGCTTTCTGAAAGGCCCATTTCTCAGTATATGGACTCTAAAGTTTCCCAAACTCAGATCAAACCCAACATCAATAATCCCAGTAACCAAGCCCAGTTCAAACGCCAGTCAGGCCCAAACACCTAATTTTGGTCAACTATGGTCAACCGGCGAAACACCGGGAAAAAGAGGAGACCAGAGAGAA
>JAYMTE010002878.1:0-10535 GCA_036897545.1 Pelargonium fulgidum
ATAGAAATCCATATGCACCAAAAAACAATATGAGGCAAAAAATCATCATTCAGACAAGATAGATAAATAACCTAAAACTACTCAACATCAGAAAAATCTAACAATCAAATTAGGATTAAGTTAAGCATTTACCCTTGGAGAAAATCCCTGAACCCACGGACTCGTTTATCGGCTAAAATTGTTGGATCTTTCTTGAAACTATCCACAGATTTCTTGACCTCAGCTATATCAATGGTAATGTCGCCCCGCGTATACATTCCCATGGCTGGAAAATTTGGCTGAGGAGAGATGAAAGTTGGCTAGGGTCGCCGTCGTTGAGAGAGAGAACTGGGTCGCCGTCGTTGAGAGAGAGATAGCTGGGTAAGAATGAGAGTGTAAGAATGAGAGGGTAAGAATGAGTGTGGTAAAAATGAGGAAAGGGTGGTAAAAATGAGGAAAGGGTTTATGAGTGCCCTATATCCACGCCGAAAACTGATTTCTCCACTTCAATCATTTTAGCTCCTATCAATACGTCATTTAAAACTTATTTATCCACTTCAATCATCCGCTAACTGATCTTTTTAGCTCATGTCAAAACGTCGTTTGACGCTTTAATCCACCGAAACTCATAACCTACATATTTGGTAAAAAAAATGTTTTCCAAAATAGATTAAAAAAAATTACAAATATCTTTCACTTTCAGTCTTTCAGTGTGAATGTATATATGTAGTTTTAAGATATTAACATAACGTATTTTATTAAATCAAATTGTAAGCAACAAAACTCGAAATAGACTCTAAGATCACTCTCACAGACAAACACCTCCACTTCAGCACAAAATTAACTAGTCTAGCTAATTCATAAGCTACATATTCGTAGAGGCGTTACAAAAAAAAAAAAAAAAAACAATATTGTCAAACTTATTAATCAATGTCTATCAATCATCTAACAACAATCTTGCCCTATCTGCCTCCATCCTTCCTGATTGAGTAGCCCAATTGCCCTTCTCGGGTCTGACTCCACTTCAATCGTCTGCTAACCAATCTCTTTAGCTCATATCAATATGTCGTTTTTTGCTTTAATTGCACCAAAACTTATAACCTACATGATTTGGTAAAAAAATCAGGGTTCTTAAAAACGAACATACACACTTGGAACAAATTTATTTATTAAAAAATAACTTGGAACAAATTTGTATTTACCAAATAATTGAAAACAAAGCAATACATGAATATTGAAGAGAAAGTTGTTGATAGGATGAAAAGATGAATTAATGATGGAAAGATGACAAGACAAAGGTAATTTTTTCGTGATTTTTTATGATCTATTTGGATGCTAGAAACATGTTATTAATTAAGAAAATTGATATTTAGTAGTTTAATTTGGTTATTCATAGTTACTTCTTATTTTTTATTTTATTTTTTATGAAGTATTATATGTTTATCTTTTTTCAATTTCTTTTGAGACTCAAAATCATACCATTTAGTGGGGCTAATTTTCTTTTAACAATTAAGTATCCTTATATCTTAATTTGTTGTGAAACTTTTTTTTCTTTTGTCTATCATCATTTTGTTTTGACTTATTGTCTAATAAAATTTGGTTTGAAAAGGTGCAATATTATTATTGTTAGGAAATTGTTTTATTTCCGCCGTTCAAATATTCACTTTGTTTTCAATTTTCATTAATATCTAATCTAATTTTTGGTTTCAATTTGGTTCGTTCTAATTTTCTAAAACTATACTATTTTGTTTCAAATTAGTCCAATTTGTACTAGTGTTGTCAAACTAGGTTGACGTGACAATTTACGTAAGCTTAATTTACTGTCAGGACTAAATTGTGTAATTAAGTAATGATCTCAACGCTAAATTTAGCTTATAGTATAGAACCATTCAAAAGTTGCAAGTAAATTAAAGTCTCATTAATTAATATTTAGAGTCCATTTTACAATTCCTCCTAAGATAGCCATTCAAGACAAAATGTGAACAATGAAGACAATTTTTACTCACATTTCTCTTTCCTTGGCTCTTCCCTCATCAATATATACCCTTTTTTTAGCAAACCATAGCAGACATAAACATAAACACTGCACATCTATAGGAGCTAAGACAAAAAAACCTAGGAACTACGTGGAGATGGAGGGAATACAAAAATTGATAGTACCAATCAATATATGTTGTACACTATGTGATGGCAAGAGTCACAGCATATCGTGAGACCTCTCAGGCTGATTCCACCTATTCGCAACAAGATCCGACGATACATCAGGAAATGGAGAAGTTCGATTCGATGGTCTCGTGGCTTGAATGAGAGTCGTTGGTTGCAGCATCATGAACTGGCTAAGAGCTGCAGAGTACGCTGGACCGTGGAGGCTTCCGCGCATCCGACCTGTGGGCCGCCAGTTCTGCTCCAATGACAGATCCACCAAATCATCTGTCCTGGAAACTGATTGCGGCACCACTCCCATGTTTGAGAACAAATCTGTATTGATTGAAGAGGATGGTGTGGTTCTGGATGATTGAAGTTGAACCGGAACTGTCTGTGATTGTCTAGCCATATGCGTAGCTGATCTCTGGGATGTTTCCATGGGACTTACGTGTAAAGATGGTCTCACCGTGCTTGGAGAGTGGCTTGTGGAATGAGGTGGCATTCTTCGGTTAAAAGCTTGCTGCAGGTGTGAGTTTTGGAATTCAGTTAGAGGGGAAGGATTCGGTCTATATGCACCGGGAAGTTGACTTGAGGATGGAAGGCCAATTTGTTGGACTGATTGACCTGGAATGAACTGGCGATCATTCTTCACCACATGAAAAAAGATTAATGTTAAGCAAAAATATAACCAAATCATGAATAATTAGGTTAAAAAAATTGGAATAGGAATGGTCATATTTCATAGCCATTCTCATGAACAAAATATCATAATTAAAAAACGAACGAGAATCTCATCCTCCCTCTGTTTCTTGATTCCTATTCCTGAACAAAACAGATTAATTCCAAACAGCTATCTTAGTAGAGCTCACAATTTGGATCATTACCTATGACACTGACACAAATTGCCTCCCTATACCTTAGTCTAAGAGTATGATCTCAGCAATCGTAACATACAGGTACGGTGGAATTGGGAATCAACCAATCACAAGTAATTAGACGGGAAATGGAATAACCATATAGTCCAATACTCTAAGTGAGCAGAAACGAAAATGAGATGATTACCTGAAGGGGATTCATATGGGATCCAGAAAACTGCTGTTGCATTTGATTTGCAGAGAAGGCTCTAGGCAGGTTGGGTTGAGAAGAAAGAAACGAACTGTTGAATCCAGATCTTTGTTGTGAATTTTGTACCTGAGTCTGCACCGGGAGGGCCGGAAATGCTAACGGTGTTCTGCTCGACACTGGCCTCCCGTATCCATTGCTGACACTTGAGTTAAGTTGTGACGCTGGTAACTGGAAAGTGTTGGAAGCAGAGGATGGAGTATTTGATACCAAGGTTGACAAATCAGCACTCCCAGGAACCAGAGATTCTTGACCGTCTGCGTGAGCATGAGCAACACCATCAGTCAGAGGTGGGGATGACAATGAATTAGCGGGAAAGGGCTGAGAGATGCCACTGGAAATTTGAGCATCTAATGTAGCAATTGGAGGAAACTGAAGACCGGACCAGAAGTCATCATCTATTTCAGTAGCAACATTTTGGTTTATGCCATTTGAGATGTTGAATCCTGGCGGCATACTTAAGTTTGTCGTAGTAGATTGACAACGAAGATCAGTCAGAAAAGGTTTTATATCTTCGGTTTCATATGTGTCCGTGGCAACCATCTCGTCATCATTGTTGGTAAGATCCAAAACCTGAGGAGAAGTGCTTGACATGCTACTAGGCTCTTGCTGCTCACTGTCGAGGACACGCTGTGCTTGCTCTACACTGTCATTGGTTTCCATGATGGCCTTCCATGATCCATCGGCGGAGATAATTACATCCCTGATATTGTCTCCCACCTCTTTTAGGACCTGTGAATTATAGAAGAAGATCGTCAGTTTTTCAGATTGAGATAAAAGAATGCTACTAAATAGCAAATTCAAATTACGGTTTCTTACCTTGACAATATTTTGATCGACACGGATGTCAGGGTAGCAGATATATTGATTACAATGTGGGCAGCGCCAAGATGGTCTTCTTGAATTTATGTCAACAAAGTTACTAAAATCAAAACACTGGAGCCAACGAAGTAAGAGACAACGAGATTTATGAGAAAGAATCACTCAGAACATGGACCATCTTTAAATATTATAAGCAAACTGAATATTTCTACTATATGTATAGACGGCACATCACACAAACTGAATTCATTGTATAGACAAAACCTACTATATAATCAACACTGCCATATTTCACAATTTGAAGATTTTTAGAGATTCCAAGTTCTGTTACGTATAATATGTTGCAAGTTCTGTAACGAAAGTAGTCAACACATCTCATAATATTCTGGATTCATTGTAAACAAACATTACTCAATTTGACCCCGAATTCGCATAACTAAATTTTCAAACCAGAACATTGATAAAGTTAATGACTAACTTATCATAGAGCACAGCTCCATATTGCACCATTATTTATCAAAAAAGAGAAGGTATACATTTTGTGACACATGGATCAAACTTCAAAGTAACAAAACTTAGTGCATTGTTATATAGATTTGATGCTGATTTAAGCACTCACTTGAAGATGTTTGCACGAAAGTCCTTTGACAGGAGTCTTGATACGCCTATAGCTGTTTAGCATGGATAAGAGAAAGAATCAATCAGCACAACATGGGTTCTTAGAAGGAAAAACAAAACCATGATGCATAAGAAGGCAAAGGAGTGATATCCATGACACTTTTTTTCATAAAGAATAATAAATAAATAAATAAATATAGAATATTACTAAATACCTTATGGGACAATTAAGTGATATCCGTGATGGTCCCTCGATTATGTCAGAATCTAGATCCAGAACAAGAGAAATGGAATAAGGCATACAATAAGATTGTGCATTTGAACATCTAACCTTTTGGATTCCTTTTGGTCATACCTGAATCAAGTGAAGCAACAGCAGGCTGAACATATTCTTGTAGCACTGGAGTGTCAAGTGATTGTGTTGCACTCATAAAGGCAACAACTATGAGATAGTGACCTTCGCAGTTATTGAAGTGATGGTCAGAGCAAGAAAAAAAATCATGCAACAAAATGGGCACACTTTCACATAGAATGTATGTATTATTCAAGCATACCATTGAACTGACCCACAGCTTGAAGAAGATTTGTTCCGTATTTAAGCATGGAAGTTACATTTGTTGGCAACTGTGGTCCAGGATCCTGATAACACAAAATGAAATACACATAACTATATATCATGCCTTTGTTATGACTTATGATTGGCATTTGGCAATAGAGCTGGCAATTCGGGATTTGGATTAGGTTGAAAAGACCTGACCCAAATCCGACCTGCAAGAGGTGCGGGTTTAAGTTTTATGCAGAAAATGACCCGATCCGCACTTTCCATGGTAAATCTGGCCCAACCAGAAAATTAAATGGGTCTAATGCAACCCAGACCCGGAAAAATGTGGGCCGGTTTCGAGTCCATATTGCCAGGTGCCAGCTCTATTTTGCAGCAAGTAGATGTATTCATTTATGCAGAGAGTAGGGCAAATACACAAACCATCGAGACATTAGTTCTTCTATCTATTGGCTTCCCATTTAAAAGAAAACTACAAAAGTGAAAAAAAATGCGGTCAGAATACAACTAAAATATGCTACCCATTTAAATAGAATGAGGAGAACTGACTCATACTTCACATGTTGGGGACTTATAATACATGTAGATGTTTCTATATTATCTTTTTGTGCTACAAAAAGGCGCTGCAGGCAAAATCGAAAATGTTAACACAAGTGAGATGCAGAAATATTTCTTTAACCAATATCTATGAAAGTCATATAATAAAAACTAAGAAATGGGAAATAAGATGATAAGAAAAACTATGGCATGTAAAAATCAAACAATAAGAACACATTCAGTATTTTCTATCCATGAGATAGATAGCAAATATGATGATATTGAATTAAACTCAAAATAGTGACTACTGTGTGGAAAAATTAACTTAACAAGATCTTGGAAAAACATGGTATTTACCTAACCAATTAGATATTGCTTAGATCTAGAATTGTTTCCTAATGAAAGAAACTATTTTATAGAACAGGAATTGTATTTGGAGAAAGATATGCTTTGCCTTAACCAACTTATGAGAGACAACACTGCAGTTAATCATATTGAGCTCATTCATCAAAATAGATGTGAGCATATAGATAGAGCAAGTAATGCAGCATAGCAGTTGTCAAGTAGTGGATTAACAAGGTTTCAATTTCAGCAATTGCAGTTACATTAAGTTAACATAGAACAGAGAAAATAATCAGTATATTCGCACTATCCAAAGATTCAATACAAGGTTTTGCTAAAAATATTGCACACATTACTGTGAATCTTTCATATTGACCGGGTACAAGCTTACTATTTTTTCTCCTGGAGAATGGGTAATCTTCTTTGAGATACTGAAATCAGTGACATGCACCCCATATCCAGGCTGCATCCAAATGAATATTAAAAATTCTAGATTCCATACTTTGTTCTTATTGGGGAAAAATAATAATCTTTTAAGAAATGTAAAATGAATAAAAAAATCACCTTAACTTCAAGAGAAGCCAGTATTTGGCCCATTTTCATTAGAGGGTAGAACCTACATGGAGATGGATCTTTCATGAAACTAATAACAACAATTGATACAAATTTTCTCATTTTCCTAAAGAAAATCAAAAGGATTGTCGACAATAGGGAAACTTGAATTTAATATTATATTAATTCAAACATATATTTATCATCGTACATTCGCCATGGCCCACAGGTCCAATGTCATTATTTATTAGATATAGATCGATATCATTATCATGACTCAGGATCAATTTAAATGTCAAGCAAATTAAGTACCTTGTCATTATTGTTGAAATATCAGTAAGAGAAAGGTTTGTTGCAGCATTTATGTCTTCGGGACTGCAAAAAATGCTCCCAATCTACATATACAGTAAGATTACTATTACCAACATCCTTGATAGTACACAACATAGAAATCTAGTCTATGTGAAGGAACAGTAACAGCAAACCTCATTTACAAGAGTTAATAGCTCTTCTGTCTCCTTTTCTGAGAACCATCCAATCATACATGCATTCTACGAATCAATGAAAAAATCCAGTTCAAAGATTTGCAGATACACACCAAGATAAATGTTTGAATATGTGAATTGTGAAACATAATATTAGGAAATCCTTAAGGACCTATCTTAGAAGTAATGGAGCAAATGGTAACTAAAATGAAGTGACTCTGAGAATAGTTTTGTTAGTGATAGACTTTTCGTGTGTGCCCTAGTTGTTACTAACTCTAACTAAGTTGTACAGAATTCATTATCAGACAAGGAAAGTGGGCAGTTTTTTATGGAATGGAGGGGTAAATAAATAAACTATAACATAACAAGCACTACAAAATAAATAAATAAAATAAGAAAAATGAGTCAGGGCAGCAAAAAAAAAGCCTACACAGTTGTACTACATTAACAATATACCTTCACAGAGATCATCAACACCATAATAGCTGCATGCAAGAAGGGGTTACTTCTATGCTGACATATCTACACCGTATAAAATAATGAGCATAAGAATCCTAGCTTGTAAGAAATAATAAAATTCATTGTAAAAGAAAATGACCACACAGATGTAGAAAAGATAGATTATGTGTTTTAATTGTATATTTTTATGAAACCAATAAGGAATGTATATCTACATCAAATGAAAAAGGATGGCAGTCCTCACATGAACTGAGATGCACTGCCAAGCAACAATTTTCAAGTTAAAATCAATTTGTCATAATGATTGTCTCAGTCACAAAAGAGAACATAAGAACTAATAATAAGAGGAAGCATGGACCAAACTAAGGTTAGTTGAAATCTTGGAAAAGTTCAAGGATAAGTAAAAGGGTAAAAAACTGTAAGAGACAAGTTAGTTAGCCCAGCTGCTGGTGTAGTGTTATATGGGTTGATTGCTACAGACGGCAATGTACATATCCACCCAGAACTTTTCAGCAAGCCAAAGCCAAAGCCAAAGCCTCAGGTCTAAACCTTAAGATTTTAATGTCCACAAACAAACTGCAAAGCTGGGACATAAGAAATAAATAAATAAAAATACTGCTCAATATAGTATATTAGTATATATAGTGAATCACATCAAGATTATATGGAGTATTAAGCTTCATATGGAAGAATAATTATATGGTTGAAATTGAATGATAGTTTTCTCTCTGTGCAAAAATAAACTTTCATGACAAAAAATTGCAACTTTTCTGAAGCATGTGCTGCATATTGAATATAAGCACATGCCATTAATCACACCATATTTCTTTATAAAAAAAAAGAAAAAAATGTCTGAGCAAATTAAATTTCTAAATGCAACGAAATCATGAGTGCAAAACATTATATTCAAACTGTTCGTTACTGCCCACCAAGAATTTATCAACTGTGTGGAGAAAGAACTAAAATATGTGCAATTTGGTTCTATTTTATTTCCCAAATGTATCTGCATCATAATAGCGCAACAGGTTTATGGTTGCAAATAAAGAAAGGTGAAAACATTCAGAACTTGACAGTTGACATCCACATAAGATGAAGAGAACAAAAACTCACCTGTTTCAACAATAAAGGTATATTTTGGATGGTTTCAGGAGCTTGATTGTTTGCAACTGCATAATCAATACCTCTGTATTGTCAAAGTGAGTCCAGTTAAACAATTAAACTATGAAGTAATAATAACAACAATCAGTTCAGATAATACTGAATACAACTCATATATTGTGAAGTCACTGAGTCACATAATACATGAGAAAAGACAACAGAGTAAATGATGGCACAACAATGCTATAAAGTGAACACCATCAGTCTATTACACATCCAAAACTGCATGCTAGAGTAAGAGTAAAAGTAAATAGCGAGGACTTCATGAAACAATATACAGGACAAAAACAACACTTGGCATGGAGACGAAGGTTTCTAGATCATACTTTCAATTTTAATCAATTAATACTACACAATAAGAGAAGACCGGCGTGCATTTCCTTCAACATTGCAAAATCTTGTGTAACACAATGCATGGCGTTAAAGGCTGGTTCCACAAAATCAGAAAACTCAAGAAATGGAAGTCTAATTTACTCTGACCTACAACAAATACCGCGAAAATAAGATTGTTTTCATTATTCATAATTTTGAAGCCAATGACTAAGTGATGGTTATTAATGAGAGGGTATGCCCTAATGAATTTGTTCACAAATCACAACTTCCACAGCTATCAAAACTGAAGTTTCAATTTATATTGTTATATTCCACTTATAATATGACTGTTATTATCTGGTCCAATTCATTTCCTTTTCATGTTCAACAAAAAATATCTCCTTCACATGATGTTTCAGGACCGTTCTTTTGCTCGATATCAATTCTTTTAACATGCACATCAAGTCACTGAAAGAAAATATAAGAAAACCCTGCAACTACACAAAACAATGATTGCACTATGCTAGTAGCGAACTTACTCCAGCCTCCATAGAAAAAGTCAATCAGCCAGAAAGGTCGAATTCTATAGTAAATAACATGAAAAACCTACAGCATTGCAAAATAATGTCCCTTATGCGACTAATTTTAGCAGCAAAAGATCAGTAAATCAGTAATTATCTGCTTATACAAGTTTCTCTTCCTGCACATTGCAATTCCAATTCACTCACACAACTTCCATGATCAAAAGGAGCTATGAGAAAAACTAGGTTAAATCTAATATTGCTTCTTCTCTATTACAACCTACACGAAAAATAAATAAATAAATCTTATCTCCTCGGTACTGTTGCTCACAAACTGACAACAGAAATCAAATTTCGAATCTCCTGAACCAATTAAACTGCATTAAGCTCAATTACAGAAATCACAGAACAACGAAAAATCCAAAAAACAGTAACTATCGTATCACATTCAAATCATGAAAACAGTTACTAATTTTACAGTCAATCACTGCAGAAAAATGCTTTCATCGAAGCAATGCACACAGAGAAACAAAGAGATACAGAGACAATACCGAGCAAGGGAGAGACAGAGGTGGAAGAACTGAGGATCGTTAACCTGACCGGAGCCGAAGAGCACCGCCAACCGCTCGGCCACGGCGGCGACTCGGTAGGAGTTCAAGGAGGAGGTCGGTAGTTGATCGCCGGCTAGGGCTATCTGGCGGGGAAATCCGCCGGAAATCGCCGGAGTCATCGTGGTTCCGGCCATTCTCTCTATGTGAATCAGTGAGTCTTCTCTGTGAAGGTTTTGAGTGTCAAATAGTTTTATAACTATACACTCCGTATTTTGGGATTTTTTTATTTATATATTAAAGCATCCATCTTTGACATATAACTACTCTAATCTATACTAATCTTCACATAACTACCCTAAACTTTGTAAAAACT
>JAYMTE010002879.1:0-10535 GCA_036897545.1 Pelargonium fulgidum
CCCCTGCTCAGACACATATAACGAATAACAAGTATACCCAAATGTATATGTCGGTTTACCGTCTAAACCCGGTATGTATATTTTGACCGATCTCACACAACTCAGAGTGCGAATGAGCAATTAGCTGAGCATTTTTGGAGCGGAGGACTCCAAGTCACCCAACCTAGGAACCTCCGTCAATTATTTGATCTTCCCTCCAGCTCCTTTCAGAGCCTTTTGCAATCTGTCGCTGATACTCAATAATGATTAGTCTTAAGTTTTCGAATTATCTTCATCTTGATTTCTCGCGTACACTCTAGTGAGAATAAATAATGTATATTTTCCTATGCTATATTAATGAACATGAAAGGCAAGTGGTTGATTTCACTTTGTCCTTTGAGGTCTCAAGTTCAAATCTCGGTGTTCGTACGTTTGCTGATAATAACAATACAAAGCTGAGAAAATCCTTGGTTTAAAAGACCCCCAAGCAATCTACACCAAATGCTAAAAAACTCAAATTTCAAGATGCTTATAAAATGTTCAAGTTCATTTTGATATGGAGTTTTCTTCATCCCAACCTTTACTTTGTTGTACCAAAAATCACTCCCAGCATAAGGTGACACTACCATCATCTCTCAACCTTGGTAATGTGCTACAACTCTTTATCTTTAGGCAGTCAGTGACACAGAAATTATCGAGGATAGTTTGAACTTACGGACTTTTGTTGATTTCTCAGGCTGAAACACAACCTCGGTACTTGATCTTATGGTTATTTCCTTCCACTCGGAAGCTGAAGACCCTTCACTTCTATAATCACGAGGAGAGTACAATATTTGTAGCCTAGAAGGTGCTGCAATTGAGCCACGGAAAAGGATGTGAGAATAATGTCCATAAAAAATACGAGTGTCCACTTTTTTATTTTTGTAAAAATTAAAGATAAATTAGTCAATACTATTCCTCCTAGACCCCTGTCCACTCTTGTTGTATCAAATTCAAGAGGTTTTAACTAACGTATCTTAGGAATATTGATGATATTCATGCATAACTAACAAACTAACCCAAAAGTTCACGCATATGCTGTTGACAACTCAATTCCTCCCCTAGATGTGTGATACAATGATATTTGGGTGTTTTGGTTACCACCAATGTAGTAATAAGATTACCTAATCCAAACATGCTTGTCTTTTGGACGATCAAACGGCTAACTTTGGATCTTTGGATACTTTTTAGGGACTTAATATCTCCTTTCTTCCCTTTAAATTCCAGAAATTCCCCGAGGATGTACTTATTACCTTTAAGTTCCAACCTGCACAAAAATGAAAAAGCAAATTAATTTTACTCGTGCAACAACTACTCAATTCATGATTCTAACTTCAGTTGTCCATAGTTAGTCTAGTAACTAGGAGTAAAAAGAGAAAAAAGCTACTACGAAGGTATTGATGCTCAATTCAGCAAAAGATCCCACATGACTTGGTACTATCAAGAATGTGCAGCTGCACAACAATCTAAGTTGTGATAGTAAGCAATCGTTATTTTGATTCATTAACTGTTATTTATAGCATTATTGTCACGACTTAATTTCATTGTTGTTTAGTTTTGTAGAAAGTTATGTGTTGGGCTTTTATCAACATTGGATCACTACAAAAAGAATTTAAGTTCTCTAAATTAACCACTAAAAGTGTAACATTAGACATGGAAAAGGTTACAAGTATTCAACTTTTAAGGCACAAGTAGGGACAAACCTATCCCAAATTGGTGCTGTGCTTAAAACAAACTTAAGCCTCTGTTGTATAGATTCCTGCATCTCCTTCTTGCCACCACGGAAGGCACCCTTAATCCAACCAGAAAATATATTTTTGGATTCTGGTTTCAGTTTGACCCATTGTTCATACGTAATTACCTCAGACGGGAAAAGGCTTGAATGAATGGTACTACAAGAATAAAACCAAATTATATAA
Organism: Pelargonium fulgidum; assembly: GCA_036897545.1. Taxonomy (NCBI): domain Eukaryota; kingdom Viridiplantae; phylum Streptophyta; class Magnoliopsida; order Geraniales; family Geraniaceae; genus Pelargonium; species Pelargonium fulgidum. Next base: position 1,938 of record JAYMTE010002879.1, read on the forward strand.
GTAATTACATACAGTTATTAGAATAAGTATATAAAATTCAGAATCATTTGATTAGAAACTTTTTGTTTTAAGATAAAGATTTATCTAAACTCAACTGCTTTTATCTTATACGTCAAAATGCCAGACTTTTGTTTATATTTCTGGCATATCATTTATTAAACTAATAAAGACGTGCATCCTGAAGAAAAAAAGAAAAATCTAGTCAAGGTTTATCATTCTCGGCTGTATTAGGGATGTCCTACGAGCTTCTCTATCAATTTTATTCTTTTTAGTTTCAATTTCACGTGCTGTGATATCTGTTAAGAAGCTCTATGACAGTATGGCCCTATGAACAGTGTACAGAGGTAATTGAACATGAATTGTTTGCCTCTAAAAGCCTGCGTTTCTTCAGTATTTTTAAGACCACCACTAAACTTGGTCTTTTTTTTTTTCATCTATGGAGCATCAAAACCTTCCCGATCAAATCAACTACTTACATTAAAAATTCAATTCCAGAAATCAGCCTTTTAACAACCTTACAGAAAGCTATGTGGATTTAAGTTGCATCCAAGAATCTCTAATGCCTCATCAAAAAAATATATATACAAAGATTATTGGTTTCAGTTGAATAAAATATATTAATCTTAACAATTACATCAGGCAGAAATTTATACCTGAATTTTGGATTCGTAAATACAACTTTGCAAGACAAGTACCCTTCTGGGAGAGCAACTCCCCTTTGTTCAAGATATGATTCAAGAACAGAAACCTTTTTTTTAGTCTCTTCCACCTGAATATGTATTGCACAAACAGACCAAACATGAATTAATATTCATTTTTCTACTTGGCCTTCATCACCCAATAGTAATAAGAATGATATGGATGTAATAATCTGGAAGATCAACTTAACATTATTTATAAATTATAATTTTCTACAAAGACTAAAGCAAGTCAATCAAGAATATATGCATTAATTTATCATGCATCATCACTGCGAGACAGATAAAACATATTACAAGTTTATAATTTAAAATCTGAAGTCCTAACTTCCCAATATATTAACATTTTTCGCTTCACCAAAACAATATCTGGTAGATATATTCCTGACCTATCATTCTTATTTGCTTTTTTGGATCTGAAGTGTGGACCGATTTCTCAGTTTATAAGTTGACATCACCATTTATTTATAGTACACAACTATCTCTTCATGAGAACCATACCTTTCATAACAAGGTAATGAATAGTATTAAGGATTTTAAGTCTGTTTTCTGTATTACCTTCTTTTCAAGCACTTGTCAACACCAAAAGGAAATAAACATGATGAATTTATACATTTAAATTTGTGCATTCTATATCAAATGTCAAACGGAAAAGCTTTACGAGTTTGGGAAGGCCCATATGCTTGAATCGTATACCCTTACCCAGTTGGTTAGGTATATAGGAACCAGAAGGTAAAATAAGATGAAAATTGGATTTCAGTTCGCATTACCAATCTTTTACATAAAACTAATGAATTTAATAAATTATCAAATATTGAAGAATCATAGCAATCTCATACTCTAGTAGAGTTGTTATCAATTAATAGCACTTGGATTCCTATTGGTTCAGTTGGCCTTGAACAAGACAATGACAACTGTATTGGATAATTAAGGTGTCAGGATTCAATCAAGAATTATAGAAGTTAAAGGTTCTTGCAAATTATAGCTTCTCACGTTCACTTTGGCCGCGAGAAGAGCAAAGACAATCTAACTGGAGAGATTATGTTCATTCCTCTAACCCAGAGAGCATGGATTCTAGCATTGAAAACTGGTAATGATAATTTTTAGGGGATGTTATTTTTCTGCAAAATGAACAATTTAGGTTCACGGTGATAACTGATCGTAAAACACTTTATACCTTCAAACTAGACTTGGATGATCAAAAGTCTTGCAAAGCATTATTTTCACTTTTTGAGCAGTTTATGTCCTTAACCATGAAAAGTTGTCAAATTTTATAAGGTAACTTTAAACATTGAAGTTGTTCCATCTAACTGTTGAAGAAGTCCTTAAAACCAATAACACAAATGCAAGTAGAGTTTCTATTAGCAATCACAAAAAATTATACCAAGTAATTATGATCATTTTGATCATGAGACAGCTTCCCAAAGAATTAAACTCCCTCGTTACATGACTTTGGATGCACAAGTAGAACAGGGCAAGAGTAACAGTACTTCCATCTTTATACACTAAATCGTGGAGCTAAATGACTTAAAACACAAATTAGTCAATGACTTCCAAAACAATGCCAACATCAAGAAAGTACAGACATTTAAACATTGACTTACAGGGTTAGCAATACACTGTGCTTTGTGTCTACCACTGCCTTCACAAGTCCAGCTTCCATCTGCATTGACAGACACAAACCCTGCTAAATTCATGATAGATACCACCACTGCCTCCCTGTACAAATACACAACAAGAAATTAGAAACCAAATGTACTAGAAAAATAAAACCACAAACAAAAAGATGAATCCAATGATAAGCAACGGGACATCATACTCGAAGTAACAATGTTTCTCACTCCCTCTAGAAACGTCACCCTAAACCCCACCCCACAATTCCCACCCCATACCATCGACAAGGAAGCTCGAACTTGAGAGAATCCAATGACTTAATAGACCATTGCAAATGAGAAAGTTTAGAATACAGAAGTAAAAAAAGTTACCCTTTGGCGACTAGAACCATATCTATGTTCTCTCGCAAACCCGTGTCAGCATCCGGAACTCGAAGTCCCACATACACATTCCCATCATAGAGCTTTTGTAGTCTACTTAAAACAAACAGACAAGTAGACCAAATGAGCATCAAAAGACACAAAAGAAAATTTCAGAACAACTCTCCTGTTTGGTTGCCGAGAAAATAAACCAAACGACAACATTTCTCTCCGAAACACAAAGTTCCTTCAATTTCTCAGCAACCGAATAAAGTTAAATTAAAAGGAAAATGCAGAATCAGACTTAACTGATTTGGGCATTTCCGAAGCAATACAAGAGCTAATATCTTTAAAAATTCACAATCACTGTCTAGTTTTCTCTTCTTTCTCAGCATCCAAACAGATAAAAATAGGCAATTGAGATCAAACAGCGATAATCAGATAAAGTGATTGTACAGAATACCCATTGGCAACAGAGAGAAGAGCAGTGGAATCAGAGGTGTCGACATCTGGAAGGTGGTCGCCGTCGTCGTCGTCGTCGTCAAACAGGAAGCGCCGGGAAAGCTTGTAGATGACAAAACCGCCGAGTATCTCGACCCACATAGTGCTTTTCTGGTTGGATCTCCAGAAAAAAATGGCAGTAGTGATAGTGGAATTAGTGGTTACAAACTACATCAAGCCAGTAAATGGGATTTCGTGTGAGGACGAAGGAATTTGGAGATTGAGACCGTTTCTCCGGAAAATGTAATGCACTACTCCTTTTGAAAAAGAGAAAGTCTTACTTAATTTAAACTAATTAATTAAAATAGAAAGTTCCTTAAAAAGAAAAATTAAAATAAAAGGTGACGATTATTTTAGGACGGAAGAAATATGTAAGAAATATACGAGTTTTTTATGGCTCAAAGTGGAAGGTGTTGTGCGTAGTGGAGTTGTCTCTGTGGTGTCTCGAGAGAAGGTTACTTATTTCAACAATCGAATGAGAAATGTGTCGTCTTTAAACTTATTTTTTCGTTTTTGTCTATTTTGTGACGGACAATTCATCACAAATCCGATTGAGATAAAACGTCGTTGTCCAAGTATAAATGTGTACGACGCAGGTTTTACGACTATGTCATCGCATCCAAATATTATACGCCTTTAAGTCAACTCACCTTTTTTACCGTGTTGTTGCATGGCAACAATAAAATGAAGATTTTCTTGCTAGTAATGTTATGGAGTTTGTAATTTGGGTATTAAATCAACGGAATTACTATTTTCTTCAAAATAAAATTGGGTTGAAGATTTCCTAAAAAAAAAAGGTTGAAGCCCACAATATAAATATATAAATAAAATATAATGAAAGAAAAAATACACAAGAAGGTCAAATTGAAATGCCAAAAATTGATCTTATTTGATGAAAAAAAATAATGGAGTTAAACAATGTATTAAATTGGACCAAAATTTTGAAGCAGCTGACACTCTTATGATGATCGAAGGCAACTATTTCGGTGAAAACATAGAAAATACTCCGCCCTCTAGCTGCAGCAACAGTAGTTGCATAAGCAACGATTATCAACTTCGGGCACCTTTGCATGGACTTGTACCAGAAAGTTGCAAGTCTTTTCGTCGAGAGTTGATGGCAACTGATGTCAGTGACAGACACAGCAGGTTGATGATTGTAAAACAAATCTACACCGATTTCGTGGCGCCTCTCTTGGATGAACAAGATGATATTGACGCGGGAAATGATGTATGATGAGACTGGGAAGGAGTATCCGATGATCCTCAAGTTGTGGGCGAAAAAGTTTTATGTTCTGTCTACGGGATGGAAGCAATTCTACCATGATCATGGTCTCGTGTCGGATAAATGTTACCAAGACGTCCTCAACGTGTGGATGTTTCGACACCTTCAGACTAACAAACTGTGCTGCGCTATCACTTAAAATATTAAAAAAAAACCAAAGTATTTCCCAAATAATAGCTTCTCATAGTGATGGTGCACTCTGTAGTTTTGTTGAGTTTATATGGTTTTTTATCCATTAGGTTAAGTACTAAAGGTCTTAATATAGAATCACACCAAAAGAAACCTGAGACATGTCATGCAACTAAGAAAATGAATCCAAGATTTGAAGGTATCAATTCCAGTACTGTTCAATATGCTACTATCAGTTTCAATAATCATGAAGAGAAGAGCACAATTCGAATTTAAGCAAAAATTACACTGTTAACTAGTCGATCTTGCGTCCAAATCAATCAACTTATGTAGCCCAATCCAACCACAACAAGCAAGATTGATTTATCCATGTAGAATAGATGGAGCACATCAAAATAGAATTAAAAGTTACCGCTCCTTTTTCATGAAATCCAGATGAGAAGGATGAACACAACAAAAGAAAAGAAGAGAGAAGATTCTAAAGATGATACAAAGCCTCTCGAATTTTTTACCTATTTTGAAAATCAAAAGAGAATACAAAGAAGCAAACACGTTCGGGGGAAAGATAGTATCCAATATACCTGCCTGCTACAAAAACACAAGCCAGAATGCAACTGGATCTCTTCTTCTATTTCTGGTTGCTAGTGCTCTTCTTCTTAAGTAGGCTACCAAACTTCCGGAGCAAAGGCTTTTTCTTCTTTAGCTGCTGCTGCTGCTGCTGCTTTGATGGTGAGGTCCCACCTTCGATGATATTTTCGGTTGAAGAGAGGCTGTTAATCTGATCAAGGCTCTCAACACCCTCCACCTTTGAGTCCACTTCATCGGTCTCAAAGGATTCCTGTTCTGGTTCTCTATCCGGAGATAACTCCTTTTCAATCTTGCAGCTTTCCCACATCTTAAATTCAACTTCTACAGGACCATCTTTCTTTTCTTTTATGCCGTCTTCCTTTGGTATTCCATTGGCAGTCTCACGTTTGGAAGCACTTGTTTGAACAGTCTCAACATCTATGGCATTACTATCTTCGTCTGGATTTTCTTGTTTGGCTTCTCCCCATTTTTGTGATGGAAGCTCCATTTTGGGCTTGTCTTCTCCTCCATGTCCATTCTCCTCAAAGAACTCAACCACCTTTGGTAGCAAATCATAGTCCTTTTCACTATCTGTAAGATCACCATTTTCCTCATTTTGCTTTTTGGCCATAGCTTCATCAAGCAACTTTGACAACTCCTCAATCTTTTTAAGAGAAGTAGCATCCCTACTTCTAAGCTCCTCATTTTCTTCAATTACACTCTGTAACCCATTTTCTTTGTCCAATAAACTCTCCTTCATTTTCATGCTTTCAGCCTTTGCTTCGCCAAGTGTTTCCTGCAAATAAATCACCTCCGCTTCAACTTCCTTCAGGCTATCCTTCAGCTCAACTCCTTCTTCCTTTGAGGCATAAACTTCTTCCTCAGCCTGCTTGAGCAAATTAACCAGTCTATTCACTTCTTTTCCCATAGAATCATTTTCCTCTTCTGACTGCTGAACACAATTCACCAAATGAAGCTCCTTCTCTTCCCACTCATTCTTGGAATTCTCGAATTCATGCTTTGATTGTTCAATGGTGTTTGCAAGAAGATCAATCTCATGCTTTGCATCATCAAGCATAGTCTCATACTTCTCATTCGTCCCTTGCAAAACCAATCTTAGATTTTCAATCTGGGCCTCATAATTTTCATGCTCATCTCGACTGGACAACAGCTTTTCTTTGGCTTCTCTTGCTTCTGCAGAGACCTCATGCAAGGCCGAAGCCAAGCTTTCCATTGCCTTTTTGCTCTTTTCTTCTTCATCTTTTGAACATTCCAATTCAATTATAAGTTTGTTTCTCTCTTCTAATAGGATTTGAACACCAGAAGCTGCAAGCTTTTCGTTGTTCAATGCCTGGGCTTTCTCTTCTTTCACAGTTTCGAGCTCAGCCTTTAAAGATTCAATAACTGCTTCCATTTCTTTAGTTTCCTCAGCCATATTAAGACGCCTTTGTGCTTCCTCAAGATCCCCCTTTTGTCTCCCAATTGTCATTTCCAACAAGCCCACCTTCTCTTTAACAGCAGCAACTTCGGATTCTGCATCATGTAACAAATCATGGTTTTCCTCAAGTTGCTTCATGACTGATTCCAGAGATTCTGATGCACATCTCTCCAATCTATTAGCTTCCTCTATCTGGGTTTCTAATTCCTGGACCCTCGTTTTCCACTCTTCCATATAATTGCGTGCATAAGATTCAGCCATTTTAGCAGCTTCTAGATCAACACTAAGCTGTTCAATGGCAGCCTCCTTTTCCTCAAGCTCCTCCTCAAAACCTCTTGATTTCTCAAGTTCTTGTCTCAGAGAAGCCTCCTTTTCTGTCAGCTTCTCCTCGATACATTTTGCTTTCTCGATTTCTTGTTTTAGAGATGACTCCTTCTCCACCAGTTTGTCCTCAAGACATTTTGCATTCTCAAGTTCTTGTTTCAAAGAAGCCTCCCTTTCCATCAGCTTTTCCTGGAGGCCTTTTGCTTTCTCAAGTTCCTGTTGCAGAGAAGCCTCCTTTTCCACCAGCTTCTCCTCAAGACTTTTCGCTTTCTCAAGTTCTTGTTTCAGAGAAGCCTCCTTTTCCACCAGCTTCTCCTCAAAACTCTTCGCTTGATCGAGCTCTTGTTTCAAAGAATCTATCTCCAATTGAAGCTTTGATACCAACTTGCCAGTCTCGTTAGACTCCGTTTCCTGCTGTGAATCAAGGAATCCCTTCAACCGAATCAACTCAGTTGACAGAACTTCCACCTTCTCAGCATGAATCTCAGCAATCTTAGTAGCGTCATCTGCATGGCTTAAAGCCTGATTCTTTGCATCACAAGTCATGGCCAGTTCTTGCTTCACCCTTTGAAGCTCCTCGGTAGTCGAGAGAAGTGTAGACACGTCCAATGCATGTTGGTTCCGCACAGCTTCAAGCTCTTTCTGCCAGTCATCTTCCTTCTTCTGAGCGGCTTCAATTCCTACCTGTTCCAACTCCACAGCCCTGAATTTCTCAATCTCGGAATCATCTTCGGCCCGCTTCTGAGCCACTAAAGCCTCTCTGAGCTTCTCATTTGCCTCCTCAGCAACTCTCTGGGCTTCTTTCAACTCATCTATCGCTTGAGCTTTCTCTTTCTCAATTAAAGCTATTTGCTCCTTAGTCTTCTTTAAATCCTCCTGAACAAGAGTCAACTGACTCTGTATTTCCGATCCCTTCACAATCCGTGTTTGACCATGTACTTCCGATCCCTTTACAAGACGCGATGGTTTCTGAATATAGAAAGACAGTCATAAACGTTGATCAAAATTCATAGGAGCTTCACAAGAAAACATAGTAGAAACATGTTTTATTTGTACCCTGGAAAATCTTTTTTTTTTTTTTCTATCCACACAATAGAAAGTAAAAACACACATCCAAAGTCACAATTAAGGAAACTGCATCTTTCCAATCAAAATGTATGGAACAAGTAGTCCATTTTTGGAAAATGTGAGTACAAGTTTTCCATGGTTTCTATTCATTTATCCAAGACAATGGAAATGGAATCAAAATTCTCAAAAAGCTAACAAAATGCTGCATTGGAAATGGAATCAAATATGCCCTATAACCTAGAATAGTAAGGAAGAGCACAAAATTCATGGGAAGTAGTAGACAAACTTACATCGGGTGTAGTGGCCAGCTTCGGTATCCGGCGTTCAATTGTTGGTTTTGAGGTAACAGAGCGAGGTGATCGATCAACCGAGAGTCGCGAATTTTGCAAGGTAGATGGTGAGTCATGATCTGATTTAGCAACACCTCTGGTTGGTCTAACTCTAGGAGTTGCTGGTGAAGCTTTACTGTTGGGAGTTTCAGATAAACTAGATCTGCACAAGTTCAAATAACACAATTACATTATCATATCAAAATCAACAACACCAAACACACAATGCAAAGCAAATAAGCACAACCCAATTCCATAAACCCAAAAGGGTCCTGCAATAAAGATGGAT
>JAYMTE010002880.1:0-10534 GCA_036897545.1 Pelargonium fulgidum
ATTCGGAATAGATGAAATCGAATTTTGAATTTAATATATATATATATATATATAACTGTATGTACGTGAGACATTTAAAATTTTCAGCATTATTAGATTCATATTGGGTTTGGGTTGACTAGTACAACACGTTAATTTATCAAATCGTGTTTGTGTCGAATTTCGAGAGCTCGCGAGTTTGGATTTAAGTTGTTGCTTCTATGTAAATGTAATGTTATATTGCGTCTCATTCACATTCATATGTAATGTTGTTTGGATCAATTAAATTGCAGGAATGAGAATCATTTTCTTCAAATTGTTATTATTTGGTTAACAAAAATAAAAAATTATTAAAAATAAAATTATCAAATTATTCGCACTTTTACAAATATCTAAACAATTTTGCAAAAGAAAAAAAAGTTATTTGTCATATAAATATTGATAAGGACTAAAAAAAAAATATTATTTGTGATTAAAATAACTAGAACTACTCATGTGTAGACTTGCTGAAACGGGTTGCGGGCTTAAATAGTTTGGAACTAAAAGGCATTGATTCTCATCCCATTAAAATTCTAATTCAAATATTGTGTATTATTGTTTTTGTTTACATGAAATTAATTGTTATATTAACAGCCTTAAATAAGGTAGACAGTTTGACCGAGTGGTCTAAGGCTCCATATTTAGGCTCTGGTCCGATGGGTTCAAATCCCACAGCTGTCAAATTTGTGTTTTGAAATTTATCGATTTATTGACACATCAGTTTATACGCATTTAAGACATATAAAATCTTATAAAAGCTTTTTTTAGGGGAACATCTTATAAAAGTTAAGTTGTAGCAATTTTTTGGTTCTATCAAAGCACAAAATGATATTAATTGAGTGCAATCTTAATTTTCGGTTTACAATTACATTTTAATCATGTTGTGAAAGTATATAGAGTTAATTTGATTAATATGATCCAATCCATTTAACCGCTTTATTTGTGTCCCTACACTGATTGCGCAAAACTTCAGATCAATCGACCACAATCAAATAAGAAAACAAAATGAAATAAAATAAACGGTTACAACGTGATTCGACGCAATTGAAGCACCAGACATCGGTATGTCCTAATTTTGACTATAGCTTCATTAACATTTTTAAAAAATTAAAAAATAGTTAATGTTGTATATTATCTCATCTATCCTCATGCACATGCGTTGTAATAAAATTAACGAATATCAAGTAACTTATTATAAAGATACTATTGACAATTCATAAATAATGTGGTGTTGATTTGATGAATATTATCCAGTCCATTGGATGGATGTATACGTATCCTTATCTACGTTTGAGGTAAAAATCAAATTATTACACACTTGTGAATACAATTTGTTAAGCATGATTTACTTGGTTTCTGACTATAGGTGAATTTCAAAGCGATACCCTGATCTTTACTTAACATGCGTTTTTTTTTTTAGGTACTAAGACGGCTCAAGTGCAAACTAAGAGAAAGTCAAAACCCTAGTTAGAATTAAAATATGGAGCTAGATTTACAAAAATCCATTTATAGCTATTTACTTCCTACAAAAAATATGGGCCAGGCCTAGAAACATACAAAAAGCCCAGAAAAGAACTGAATAGAAGCCCGACTGTAGAGCCCAGTAAGAAAAACAGTGGAACATCCGTCAAATTTGGATAACTTGCGGGGTTAAACTGTAATTTCACAAACCATCTCCTTCTTCCTCATAGTCATAGCAGTAGCAGAGTTCTGTTTCATCGCAGATTCTACAGATCTGTTGCTGAACCAACAGAAGAGAAGGAGCTTGAAAGAGAAAAGCGAGAGGCACCAAAATGACCATGTTTCACTTTCTGAATTGTGCCATTCTCACCTTCGCACCTCACGCCGTTTACTACTCCGCCACTCCCTTGTACCTTCTCTCAATCCCTTCATCTCTTTACTTTTTTCAGGTTTTTACTATATATTACAAGCTTAGTTAATGTTTGTAGCCTCAAATTAATCATTATAGTGGATACGAATATTTACGCAACTTGAATCTCGATCTCTTACCACTTGATTTTGTCTCTGTAAGTACGTGTTGATATGGACCTTTGGAAATTAAGTGTTTTGTGTTCGAAATATATGTTTGTGTATGGTTTGCTAGCTTGGAATTATTATGTCACACAGTTTATTGCTTATTAGGGAGTGAATCACAATCGAATTCTTAATGTTAACATGATCGAAGATTGGTTTCTTTGTATTTCTGAATCTTCACACATGATATTTAGAAGTGAGTTGTTGCAATTTGACTGAGTAGATGCTATTGTGACGATAAAGTACATTTTGAAATGCTTTAATGTGTACCATTTTAACAATTTAGTTTATAGAGTATTGGCAGCATTTAAGTTGCACATGTAGAGATCTAAACATGGTAAACTATTTTAAATTTCCAGATAATGATTCTGAGGCTGGAGCCTAGAGGCATGTATAGTATGAGTTGTTAGCGATTAGAGGATATACAAATTACAATGTGTTCTTGTATTCAAAGACAAAGGGAATCTACTGTCACATAATGCTACATAACAAGTTTGTTTTGTGGTTATCTGTGCTGTGATTGCCGTTTGATGTGGTAACAATACATTAAAGAGGAAAGATTTTTATGTTGCATTTGATTTTTGAATCTATGCCCCTTGTTCCTGACCAATGAGGCCAGACTAGCAATCATTGTTAGTGTCTTCTTGCTCATTACCCTTTCTGAATGTGAATCTTAGAACCTTGGAAACAAGGGTGTTATTGGGAAACTTTAAACGGGGACTACAATGTTCAAAGCTAGATGGCATGTTCAAATGTGAAATTTGTTCGCGGAACTCTTTTGCATTATCGTCTTTTGGTGGAGTGATTTTTTTCTTGTAGTTCATCTACTATGTCAGCATATTATTGTTTCCACACTAACAAGTATATGGGTGCAGATCTGAGTACGATACCCTTGGTACCTCTGTCAAAACAGCTGTTGTTTATCTGGTCACAGCTTTAGTGAAGGTTAGTAAATGTGAGGATATAATTGCCTATGGCTGATGTTGTATTATATAAACCTTTAATCTAGCCATTACATGCCTTTTTCAAAATTGCTTTTCCTTCTCCAGTATCCTTTTTAGCTTTCCTATATATATATATATATATATTCTCTTTATGAGTTTTGCTTCGTGTAATCAAGGGCACACTTGTTTGTCCATCTATCTAACACATGTTTCTCCAAAATGTTGACAGCTTGTTTGTCTAGCAACTTTCCTAAATGTATCTGAAAATGAAAGTTTTGACCCTTACCAGGTATGTGTCTTTTGAATTTCATAATTATTTGAATTAGAGTAAAATTTATGTTTATGCCTCTACAGGCCATTCTTGTCGTATTGTCAATAACAAGGTTTAGTGTTTGGTTGTTCTCTAGGATAGCAAAAGTAAATAAAGTTTCAATCTGCCTTTAGATTATATCAGTACTTCAAGAGTAAGTTTCCTTGTGGATAATATAATGCAATTCTTTTTTCAGGAACTGTTGAAAGCTCTAATTGGTTTCATAGATGTTGCTGGGCTATACGTTGCTTTGACCCAGTTGACTCACAGGAACATCTCGCAAAATCATAAATTTCAAGCAGTTGGGCTTGGTGAGTAACCTGACTGCTATTTCACTCCAAAACAGTTTCTTTATCCAATTTTTATTTTATTTTTTATACTAATTGGATCATTGTTGATCTTCTTTTGATTCCCTTGATGTTTGCAATTGAGATTATGGGCTCTTCTCTTTTAACGATTTCAGGGTGGGCTTTCGCCGATGCTGTTCTTCATAGATTGGCACCTCTTTGGGTGGGTGCTAGAGGATTAGAATTTACTTGGGAGTACATTTTTCAAGGCGTTGAAGCAAATGCAAATCTGGTATATTTATCTTCTCCATTTTTTTGTGCACTGGATGTGGCTGTTACATTAGAATGGATTTAAGGGAGTGGAGGAAAGAGAAAAAAATAATAATAATAAAAAACTAGAAATCAAAAATTTATTTATTAATCTAATATTTAGGTTAGACTAGAAAAGGAATTATTTTCTTTCCCTTTGTGTCTCTAGTTTCTAAAATTTTGTTTAAGACCCGCTGATGATGCCTTTTTTATTTGGATTCTTCTCTTATCTTTCTGTCGAGATAAAGATAAACTATGGCAGACTAAATGACTTATGTTTGAACAATTGGATACCACATCAGAGATGGCTATGCAGTTATTTTGATTTTTATTTATTTTTTAATATGATATGAGCAAAACTAAGGGTGATTGCAAGGACTCAATTGACATAAACTTAATTATTTCGTGGATGAATTTGATCGATCGTGATAGTTCAGATATAACTTTTGGTAGTTTTTCCTTGTATATTCGGGGATTTTGTTATTACTCTTCATTGTTCTTTTGCATCCATTTCTGTATTCAGGTGCTGTGTATATCCCTTTCTGCCTTGGGATCTTTGATGTGGCTTCGGAAGAGCAAACCCAAATCTTTGATTCCTATAATATACATGTGTGCAGGAATTGTGGCAACCATGCCTTCTATCACAAGGTTGGTGTGCTCAACCTTCATTGCCCATTTCATGTAGTTTTTGTAGATTTTCCTTAATATTAAATTTACTTTTTATAGTATCATTTATATTTAGTCAGCCAAGATCCATCTCCAAACAATGTGAAGAACATATGAAAAGCAGAGAAATAGAAATCTCTGCTTTTTCCTTCTAAAACTTATCCCCTCCATCACAAAATGAGTTTCCACTTTCCTTTTTAGTTGTGTATCAATTGCCAACAATATCCTCAAAATAAGCTAGGTAGAAGCCCTTGAGTTTGTTATAACAAGAGAACAAGAGGGCATACAGGTCAAAGTTCAACTATAACTAACATATTGTCATATCCTTAATTTCTACCCAAAAAATGGGAAAGTGGACACTCATGTTGGGTAGAAGGGAGTAAGTCATTTGTCCATCTATGGTCTTTGGTGGCACATATATCTAAAACTGCACATAATGGATGCATAATTAGGCCCTTCTTAATTAGCAGGAGTTTATGTTTTCTAGATTTTTTATTCCAAATTGGTGTATTTTAATTAATTATTTTGTTACTACACTATGGTTTTTGCAGTTACCTGAGGAAAGGCTTGGGGTGGCACTTTCCAAAGGTGGTAGGCTTTGAACTTTTCACGTCCCTGGGGATGGCTTTTGTTAGTTGGCAGCTCTTTGCTGCATGTCAAAGACCATCTGCCTGAGAGAAGCCTGACTTCAACTTGTACTGGAGGGTTCACCATGCACATCACCATACACATACTTTCAGCCTCATGTGGTTTTCATTCTTGTGATTTCGGATTGTGTTTGATCTTGTTTATACCCATTTTTAGTCTACGAAATCTGTGGTCTTGCAGGAGCCAAAGGTAGGGGATTTTCTGCAGTGTAATTCTAGAAACTCTGTTAAAGTGAGAAAAAAATACAATATTTTGTTAAAATTACTTTCATGCTTAATTGATTTTTGATTATTTTGACCTTCCATAATAGAGGCATTGGCAGGCTGAAACTTCATCACGTACATATTTCTTGGTGACTGATCTTGTTATACAAAGTGTTTGTTGCAAAGGCAGTCTATTGACATGTTTAGAGTACGAAAAGGAAACTGTTTAACATTATATCTTAGTAGTTGCGTTTGCACTGCTTTGTAAATAATTTTCATGTAGTAGCTGTTAATGCTAGTGAATGCATTTGCTCTCTAACTCTCAAAATGAATGTTCTCTTTCATTTTTCAAGTAAATTAGTTAGTTATGATTTGTCTATATTGTCCTTATAACAAGTTAATTTAATACATGTATAAGGAGACTCAATTTGCTGCTAAGAGTAACATACACAACTATACTGATATCAAGATACATCATCCACTTGATATGGTCAACCATCTTATGAAATGGTCAACAATTTTTTCGTTAGTTTGTTTTCTACACTGGACAAATGATGATCTCTTCTTTGTTGGATTGAAATAACACGTGACAATACAACCGACTTTCGTTAGAAGTATGGTGATTGAATTTAACCATAAGTAACTACTAATGACAATTAATTAGACAAAGGAGATAAAATGCATGAGTTTGTTATGGTTGAGGTGTGGTGATGAAATTTTACCAAAATAAATTACCACATTAAATTCCCACAGTTGTGTAAGAATTTTTTATGAAACATTTCTTTTATCGATAAAAACCGGTACATCGTACTCGTAGTAACAATGCTTCTCACTCCCTTTAAGAGTGTCACCTTAAACAATGTTGATAAAAAAAACGGGACATCGTACTTGTAGTAACAATATTTCTCACTCCCTTTGGGAGTTTCTCACTTTCTTTAGGAGCGTCACCTTAAACCCCATAGAAAAGAAGACTCGAACTCGAGATCTCATAAAAAATTCAAAACGATATTAACCACTTGACCCAACATGTCTTGATAAGAATTTTTTATGAAAGATATGTTGTCCATTTTTTTTTTTGGGGCGAACTAATTAGCTTATATGAGGTGTCTCTGCCCCTTCCATTGCTGACCCACAAATAAAGGTTGCATGAATCTCATGTAATCTTGGCATTTATTTTTTCCTTGTGCCACCTACACCAACTAGGGAGTCACAATCTTGCCAACTTAGTTCTTTTCATGTTTCTAATGACCAAATTCAATGTGTCATCACTGAATGAAAAATAAAATGTTGACTAAGAAAGCACCTGAACAAATTGCCCAATAGTTCTCAACATGGTTTCTGCACTGCTGGTGGCGATGCAAAAGTAAAACATCGACCACCAACACAATGCTTATGCCAGAAATCAGTAGTGAAAAAAATAGGAAGAAAAAGAAACAATATTCACCCAAGACTAGACCTGGTAATCTCATATGCCAAGAAGCATGCTGCATTAGCTGGAATACTTCGCGCCATGGCAGGTCCAAAACCCTTGTATAACCCTTTCACTCCCTCGGAAGCCCTGATCTTTCTAAATGCGTCCATTGTTCCCGAGTACTTGGGCTTGTTATAATCATCGACCTGTAAACCACTCTTGATAACATCAGTTGGGTAGACAAATGCCCAGAATGAAGCTCCAGCCAATCCTCCTGCTGCAATTAAAGAACCTCTACCCAATCCAGAAGTGTCTTGACCTCCTGCAAGGTATTGCTTGAACCCTTCATAGACACCAAACATTGCAGCATTTCCAGGTACTTCACGAGCCAATGTCGGAACCAATCCCTTGAAGAGACCCCTAACACCCCCTTCTGATCTGAGAACATGCCTGGCCACATCCATTGGTCCTCCATACTTAACCGACGCACCAGCTGTGGCAGAGTCCGCCAATGCACTCTGAGCTTGCAACCTGTTCCGTACATCGCAACAGAGTAGTTAGGGTGTATATTTTATGAGATTATAATCAAACTAGAAAAGGCAAATCTCTTTTAAATCAAAAATACCAAAACCATTCAGAATCTAAAACATAGTTTTGCCCGCAACATAATATATTCCATCAATAAGGCAAGTCAAAGTCGATCAACTTGAAAAATTAAAACACTGGGCTAGATAAGAGAACTGCAACACTCACCTACACTTGATCAATTCAGTGGGGCAAGCTAGAAAAGAAACAGCAACCCCAGCCCCACCTCCACAAATTACCTGCTGGTAAAGTGTGAGAGGTGCACCCGGTTCAGACCTCAATAACGTTTCCATTTGTCCTCTTACAGTAAAGAGAAGGGCATTGAAGGCCGCAACAGTAGCAAGTGGAGCTCCCATACCTTTGTATAAACCCCCTAGGCCTTCTGCAGCTAATGTTTGTCGAACAGCATCCATAGCACCTGTGAACTTGGGAGGTTGGCCAGGGAGTGGAACAGGTGCACTTTGGAGCTTGACCTTGATAGTATCAAAGGGGTGCCCGACGACTAGTTGGGCAGCCCCTCCAACAGTTCCAGAAGCGAGATCCTTGACTATGTCCCCCATCTGAAAATTTGAATTTATAATATTATGAAATGTACTTTTTTGAAGATTAATAGAAACAAGTAGAATTTCATGCTAGATCAGTTCATAATAAACAAGGTCATGATGGAGAACATTCCAAACTAAATTTGAGGATTGCAACAAAAAAAGTTGCACACACACGCACACAAAAAAAAAAGAGATAAAAACAATTTCTTATGAGCAGTATATAAAAATAAACAAGACATCAACATAAAATTGATAAAAATAACATCACCAACCCATGCTTCCATTACACTTGACATTTCTTTCAAGGTCCCAGACAACTATAACTAGACTACAATCACTAGCATTTCCTTCACAAGGAACAGATCACCTATCAGACTACAATCCAATCTTTCATCTTCTATTTAGCAAAAGAGTATATGAGCCCCAAACCCATATCGTCTACAGTCAACTATACTACCCTTACTTACAACCTTCAGCTTTCTTTTTTTATTTAACAAAAATGCAATTCATTAAAGAAATGGGATTTTTAGGCCAGATCGAAGATATATTAGGGAAAAGAAGAAAAAAGGTATTGAAACATCATTATCGAAAAATTATAAAAAAGAAAATTAAAACTCATTAGTTCTCAGCAGTAGAAAAGATAATAAATTGCATTCCCCTTTTGGCAGGTACAAAGCACAACCAGAGCAGATATCCCTAGGTAAGGGAGATTGCAAGCATAATAAAACTAAGGTAGCGTTTGGATTATAATTTTTGTTTACAAATGGGAATCAAGAACTGGAATGGGAATGAAATTGTCATTTCTCATGTTTGGATTTTAAAAAAATGGTCATGAAATGGCTCTTCTTGATTCCCATTGCCATTCAAATTTTTTTAATCCAATTGCTACCTAACTGTTGCTAATGTCATAGTGCCTCCTGATTCTAAACTAGAGGGTTGATTGGAAATGCATAACAGAAGATCTATTAAATCATTCACACTTCTCAGTGAAAATATAATTATAGGTTGTCGGATGATCAGCCCAGGCCTTTTTAGGCACAACAAGAAAATCCAGAAACATAAAGACAATGTGCATCCCGCTAATTAACAAAGTTGAGACTTGAGAGTGAATGAACCTACATCATCCAAGGAAAAGGCTCTACAATGCTCAAATAAACTAACATTTGGATAAAAAAACATGTGAAAAAGTCATAGTAAATCAAACGAAAATGACCTGTCTCTTATCTTTCTTCTTTTTTCTTACTACATGTCAAAGGCAGACAAAGAATATTGGTTCCTTTGTGATTTAGGGATAGTAGATTACCAGTATCCAAGCCAAACTACAAGCCTTCTATAGTTCAGATCTGTGTTTAGAATCTCCAGATACATAAAACCAAGTGAAGAAACAGGACAGGCAATCAAAACGATCATAACATTCATGTGCACAGAATCTGGAATGGCAGGATGTTCGGTACAACAGCAGACAATCAAGATCTGAATATCAAATACTATGATGAAAAAGAATAAACTTTTCAGACTACAATCAATAGGCAATCAAAACCAACACAAGAGATTGAGAACACCAAACACTACGAATACAAAAATACTCATCGCAAGGCATCATTTCATATCAACACTAACAGACAGTTTCAAATAACACAACTAAATTTGCATTTGACATGGAAGCTTAAAAATCACAAGGAACACAGAACAAGAATTCTAGGAATCTTACTGAGAATCCGGTTGGCCGATATCAACAAATGAACAAAACTCAATTTCA
The DNA here is from genome assembly GCA_036897545.1 of Pelargonium fulgidum. NCBI lineage: Eukaryota > Viridiplantae > Streptophyta > Magnoliopsida > Geraniales > Geraniaceae > Pelargonium > Pelargonium fulgidum. The sequence goes on from JAYMTE010002880.1 coordinate 9,720, forward strand.
ATTTCGCAAAAAACAACGCTTTTTGAGGTTCCAACCTCCCTCAGATCAAATCTGGAAAAGGAATCACAACCACAAAAGGTAAGATCATAAATAAAAATGCAGTGTTGAATCCACAAATAGAAGCAATGAAAATGTGAGATTACCCAGATAGAGTAAAGTTGGAGAGAAAAGGAAGTGCGGTAGGTGAAGCTCAGCGATGGGTAAAGGAGGCGATAGAGAAACGAGAATCTGAGGATGGAAGATATAAATAAAATAAAGGGAATCTAAAGGAGACCCATAAACCACAAGAGAGGAGGAGATAGGGAAATGACAAAGTAACGAGTCACACAAAAACAAATGGAGATTGTGGACACAGTCACAACACAGAGGAAGGGATTGAGGTTGCAGAGAGCCAATATGAGCCTCTCGCTGGCTCAAACTCTCTCGCTCCCCACGAATTGGGAATTATCTATGAGAAGAAATTAATTAAGAGAAAATGGCAATGAAATGGTATTATAATAATATTGGTTTGTGAATGGTGGGAGAGATAGAGACTGAGCTCAGTAGGGGTTGGTGCGTGCGGAGAGAAGATAGGGACGTCCCAAGAAAATGGGCGGCTGATGCGCAATCCTCGTTGAGCTGGTCCTCTGTGTGTTTCACTGTACGATGAGTCCACACAGCTTCTGTTTTGTTGGGCCATTAATTTCATTTTGATTCCAAGGCCTTGTAACACTTCTCAAAAACAAAACTTACACCATCACTAAAATAATAATTTTTTATTTTCTAAATTTAAAATGAAGAAGAAGTAGGGAAAAGTAAATTTTTTTACTTCTGTC
>JAYMTE010002881.1:0-10530 GCA_036897545.1 Pelargonium fulgidum
AATTATTTACACCCATACCCGTCCCAGTGAATTTTTAGGCTCGGATCCGATTTCTTTGTATCTAGGCCGAAATTCCTCAAACTCTATCATATATGTATGATTCATAATTATCATGTTTAGTAGAAAAAGAGTTCGCATTAATTAACAAATTTGTTTAAAGATAAACAAAATTGTACAATTTGGCGGCAAGAAATATAATAGTTAATATTATGATACGTTTTCTTTAAAATTGATCATGTTTATATCATGTTTTACTTGTGTTTTGGGGTCTTAGTAATACTAGTGGGAGTCCTGGGGCAAGAGCTTTGGTGTTAAGGAGTGAAGGGGATCTATCAAACTCAATGTAATTGAGCTCTTCGTAATCAAGTTCTTTGATGTAGGGATCTCCAAAGTGAAGTTCTCTTTGTGGCCTCTTAGCGCTCCTTGAGGGTTTGTGTTGATTCGTGTAATGGCAGCTAGCTAGGGTGACGGGCGCAACGAGCAAACGAGAGGCGACAAACACCTGTGTACCTGTGTCCATGTCTTGCGCACAACATTGCAAGTCGAGGCAACGACATTGGTTAGGGAGCAAGAGTCCTCAATCATCGAGAGATTGGGCAATCGAGGTAATCATCAAATGATTCAATCATTAGGTGATTTAATAATCGAAATCATAAGTGTTTAGAACTACAAGACTCTAATGACCCATTCTAACGAAGAGAAGATGCCTCCTCATTTTTTTTCTTCTCTTATCTGACGCATTTTTCCACTTTAATCCACCCTCAATTTCAGAAACACAGCATATTGTTTTTCATAGAATTATATATCCAAAATTTAATTTACGTATGATATTTTTTTGACAGGAAAAGATAACTTTCATTAGGCTAAACTCCAAGAAGTGGAACCAAACCAATGTCGAACAAATAAAAAGGAAACCCTACTATGTAATCTAAAGCAAAACAAACTAAAACAAGAAAAACAACTAAATTACAGAATTGAACACCTGATAAATCTGAAAGCGAGATAAACCTCATCCTAGACAAGACGAACCCAATCACATTGATGAGAGAAAACTCAATTGGCCTGAGAATAACCCAGAAAATCAAACCAGGGGCACTAGGCAGGCCCTCCCCCGATTTGTCTAACCAATGCCGAACTCTGCTGAACTTTATCCAAATCATGGATGAATCAGACCACCTACTACCAGTCGACCATGTAACATGATCCTATCACGAGGGCTACAGTCTCTGCTTTTCACTACTATTTTGTACGAATTCAGACTGAACTTTGTCATAACCGCAATCTCCGACGATGATGCCATATATAACTTCTCTATTCAAGATCACGGTGCTCAAATTTAAGAGTGCTCAATATATGATATATTTTCAAGAAAGAAACCGATTTGAAGAACTCAATCATTATGGTAAATCATAAATGATAACAAAAAAAAAATAATACTTATTCCACCATAAACCATAAACGTCACTTTCTTCACATGGTCTATTCCAATCCAAACAAGAAACAACTAAGACGACAAGACATTTCTCTAATCTCTTACTCCACGTTGAAAATAAACTCATAAACTCCACAATCTCACCATCATCAATTCATCATCATCCTCGTATCTTTCCATAACCATCATCTAATTGCTAATTAGGTAACACATCACCATGAAAATTAAGCAAATAACAGCGAAAGCTGACCACACTAAACACTAATCATCTTCACTAAACTGCAAAAAACAAGAACAGACCACAATCTTGGTGCTCTGTTTCTGATGGTTATGGTGGTTTCTTGGAAGACCCAAAATGTCAAATCCCACCATCAATGGGCGGGAATTAAGCCATTTCCATTTGAAAAATCTGAAATAAATGTGTAAACAGAAACAGCCAAGAAGATAAAAAAGTAGCAGCAACAGTATTCATTATTTTGAAAACCCATGTTCACATGGCTATATTATTTGTCATTTTTCAATCTTCTCAATTTTTATTTTTTTAAATTATGGGTAAGAAAATCTCTCACCTCTGCTGCTTCTATCCCCAACATTTCTACTGACATTCCTCAGATCTCTGCTAATTTTATTCTTCGTGATTGTTGGGTGTTTTTATTTGTTTTTATTACTTTTACCTCCTCTGTTTAGTACTGCTATAATATTGTGGATCTTCCGGGGATCAGAACTTGGGTTTCTTCACAGAGCATGAGTTCTCCGAGGTAATTTTGTTTTAAATTTGAAGTCTTTGAGCTTTTTGGATTAGTGGGTCGCCAATTCTGGAAAGTTTTTGGTAGGTAGTGGTTAATTTCAGTTTTTGCTGAGCCTTTTTCTTCAAAAATTGGAACTTGCTATCCATTTGCCACTAATGGGTGTCCAATTCTGGAGATTTTGTGAGGTGGGCAAGGTTTGTTTCTGTGTTTTCTTCATAAAAATTGAATCTTTTAGAAATTTGGCACTTATGGGTGTCTAATTTTGGATGTTTTTCGAGATGGGTGATTGTTGTTTCTCTGTTTCCTGGGATGTTTTGACATGGGTCTTTACTGTTCTCTGTTTCTATCTCTTTCAGTCGTCACTTTGGCGTGAAATTCAGGGGATTTGTTAGGTTTCCATCAGATGGGGTTGTTCACTTTTTTGTGTTTTAAGTAATTGCCAAATAAGAATTTGGGTGGCTTCATAAAGGTGTTCAATTTATGAAGCTTTCTATATTGATTTCCTTATCATTGCTTGTTTTATGCACATACTTTCCTGAATGAAGTCTTTTTCTGAGTGATTCTGATTTCTAAAGAACCTATTGTTTTATGTGGGTGGAGTTAGATATGATATGCTTGGGAGTGAATTGCAAGCAAAGCTGAGAGTTACCCGAAAAATCCCTTTGTTAGGTTAAATTGGTGGATACTGTAGATTGAAGCTGTGTTTTTCTTTTGGTTTTGCTTGCATTGTTTCCAACCCTAGAGTGTTCCCTTATAAACCTATTTGGATGACCAGAATTGGTTTTTGAGTCTTTTGACCTATGGATCAGACTGTTTGCAGATTCAAATTGTTCCAATCTGAAGATCAAATTTGGCTGGCTTGTCTTGAATTGTAGATGGAGTCTCTGAGGAGCTGCTAAGGTGCTGGTTTTCTTGAACTTGTGATGGACCGGCGGAGCTGGCTATGGCGAAGGAAGTCTTCAGAGAAGAGTCCTGGTGAAACCGAGAGTTCAGGATCGATATCTTCTCATTCCGAGAGATTCTCAGATGATCAGGTAGGTCGGTCTAAATTCTAACATGGTAGATGGCCTGATTGGGTTTTCACTCTATCTTTCTCTCGTGAATGATAGGATTACTAGTAATTTTGATATACCGAGAAAAGAATTAGTATGAGCCTGAACTCCTTACCTTCTAACATTAATGCTGATCAAAAGGCAATCTTTTCACTTTCCCGTAATTGTCAAGGCATGTCTGTGCTGAGGTTGCTATGGAGAAGGCTAAAATGAAACTGAGCATCTGATCTTCTCAAATCAAGTTGTATTTATATTTATGAATCTACTACCTATAAAGTGGATGATGCTTGAATGCCCGTCTCATACTGTATACTGTATTTGATGTGTGACACATTGGCTACCTTTGCCGACACAGATATGGAAGATCGTTTTGTAATTGACAATTCTGAGGGTATTGAATTAAACATGGTAGTAGGTCGAAACTTGGAAATAACTTTTTAGTTGGATATATGCATGTTCTTCATTTATAACTGACATGACAGGATCTAATACCTTGGCAGAAAGGATAGGTTTTAGTAAGTAGGAGTGTTTTCAGGTATTTAACGAGGAACTAGGTAGGAAAATAGGAAATAGGTGAATCATATGTTTATATACTGATGGCTGTTCTGAGAAGGAAGAAAAGAACGGTCACATAATTGTGCGACATTAGTGGTTGTATCTTCCATGATTATGAATGCTGGAAATATGGTTTTATAGGAAAGTTAGGTACCCTTCTAAATGGACAGAGATTTAGGCTCAAAATTGTCTGAGGCTTAAAACTTGTAGATACAGTTTTTGAAAGTTTTCATTTTCTTTTCTCAGTGTCTTAAAACTAAACATGTTTACCTTGTTTTGTTTGGTTTCCAGTGAAAACAAAAACAGGAAACAAGTGAGTTTATGGTAACCGAACTCATTATATAGAATGCGGGGTGGGGGAGGAAAGTAAGAAATTATAGATGATCTCGTGCACTTTTGTGGCCATTTTCTTTGGTGTTTTTTCGCCATATTTTCATGTCTCACAAATGACACAGATGAACTGCAAGGTTATTTAATCTGGAGAAACGGGATTTAGAAAAATGAGAAATTTTTGTTTGATTTTATGTTTCTTGTACTTTATTGTTGACTGGATTACAAAGAATAATCTCTCCTGGAAGTCATCCTGATGAGCTATGCGCAAAGTTTATTACCTTGTTTGTTTGTTTCCTATCTTTTAGGTTTTAAAAATTCTCTTGAGCGACACCCATAATAATTATTGGCTTGTCCTTCGAATCTCGTGGTTGGATAGAATCTGACATTTCTTATTTTGTTGTCAAAGGTATATGCAATTCATAATTCTCAATCGCCAGAAGTCACTTCTAAAGCTGCACTGAATGATGAAGAAATGAATGATAGTGTGAAAAGTTTAACAGAGAAACTATCTTCTGCTCTTCTCAACATAAGTGCCAAGGAAGACTTGGTAAAACAGCATGCTAAAGTTGCAGAAGAAGCTGTTTCAGGTATTATTTGTTTTACTTTTCCATGAATCTTCGGTTGGAAATTGGATCGTCCTATAAAAATAGTCAAATTAACAACTATGCGAGAGAGATATTATTAAACAGTGGTTGGCTTTTGATCGCCAACTTTGATTGAAAAATACATAAATATGTTAACGAATCACAACATAATATGGTTTTCCGGACTTTTTTCCCATGGCTGTTTGTTATTTAAATGCTAGGCTGGGAGAAAGCTGAAAATGAAGTTGTGGCTTTGAAGCAACAGCTAGAGGCTGCAACTCGGAAGAGCTCGTCACTTGAAGATCGGGTTGGTCATCTGGATGGCGCACTCAAGGAATGTGTGAGACAGCTTCGGCAATCCAGGGAAGAACAAGAGCAGAAGATCCGTGAAGCTATTGGCAAGAAGACTTACGAATTTGAATCCACAAAGTTTGATCTCGAGAATCAGCTTGTCCAGCTCCAGGCCAAACTTGAAACTGCTACAGCTGAAGCTGCTGCGCCAGTTGATCCCGATCTTCGCTTGAAGCTCGAAGCTACTGAGAGAGAAAATGCATCCCTTAAACTAGAGCTGTTTTCTCAAGCTAAGGAGCTAAAAATGATGACCCTTGAGAGAGACTTGAGTACACAAGCAGCTGAAGCTGCCAGCAAACATCATCTGGAGGATATAAGGAAGGTGGCTAAACTCGAAGCTGAGTGTCGAAGGCTTAACGCCATTGCTCGTAAAGCATCAACTGCTACTGATTACAAGTCCTTCGCTACCCCTTCAGTTTATGTCGATTCTTTCGCTGATAGCCAGTCAGATATTGGTGAGAGGCTACTGGGAGTTGAAACCGATATGCGCAGAGACAGTGGCTTGGAGTTGAATGAATGTGAGCCTAGCCGTTCCAACTCCATTACATCCACTCTGATTGCAGAACTAGATCAACCTAAGAACATTAAGGCTCTTGGAAGAAACCATGCGGCTCCTTCAGTAGATATAAGCCTTATGGATGATTTCCTTGAAATGGAAAGGCTTGCAGCATTGCCAGACACAAAAAGTGAAAGCTGTTATCTAGAGGATTGTCAGCCAACTAGCAGTGAAAGCCCATTAAAAGCCGAACTTCAGGCAATGATTCACAGAACTGCTGAACTGGAGGAGAGATTAGAGAGGATGGAAGAGGAAAAAGTGGAACTAGAGATGTCTTTGGCTGGATATCGGAAACAGTTTGAGGTATCGCAAGGTAAGCTAAAGGAAGCGGAGTCAAAGCTGAGAGAGTTGCAAACTCGAGTGTCTCTTGCAGAAGAATCAAAGCACGCTGCAGAGGAAGAGCTAAAGGCTTCCAATATGAAGAGAGAAGCCGCGGAGTCACTACTCGGTACTGTAAAAGCTGAGATGGACAACTTGCATTCAAAAATCGGTTCGTTAGAGGAAGAGCTTCAAAAGGAGCATGCTTTGTCTAGCGAAAACTTGACCAGATGTCAAAAGTTGGAGAGTGAGGTTGAGAAGGAGCAAGCCTCAGCTTCTGCATATTTGGCCAAGTGTCGTGAATTAGAGGATGAGGTCTTGAGCATGAAACACGACGCTGAAATGCAGCATGAGTCCCAGGTTCAGTGTGCTGCGAAATCTAATGGAGAGTTGAAGATAAAGCAGGTAAAGTCTATAATGAAAAAACTAAAAGCACAACAGTTTTAACTAAAAATACATCTGATTTCTTGATTCGTTAGTAATGTCTTGTTTTTATTCATTGGTAGGAGAAGGAGCTAGCAGTAGCTGCCAGTAAATTTGCAGAATGTCAGAAAACAATTGCATCCCTTGGCCGGCAGTTGAAGTCTCTGGCATCCCTGGAAGACTTCCTGATGGATGACAAATCACCAGAGCTCACTAACGAGTGTCCCAAAACTGGCGTGCAAGAACCAGTTAAGTTACATTCTTGTGATTCAAATTTGGCAAAACAAGATTCCGAATCACTGCAGAAAACAGGCAATGATAGTGTAAAGAGTAGCAATGTTTCCTCAGAAAAGGCCCGAAATGGAATAGGGAAGCGAATCCCCCGTGGAAGGACTATGTTCAGGAACGAAAGTGCTAGAGAGTGATCAAAGAACAAAGTCAACAAACCATGCACTGCAGAGGTACAAACAGAAATTTTTTCTCTTTATCTCCATTGTAAAAAGCATGATCATCATCTTGCAACTGAGAAACTGTAGATTCATTGCTTGTGAATCAACACAATTGTATTTAAACATATATAGAACCTTAGAGACAATTCAGAATATAAAGATAGTTTCATTTACTACTTCATATCTGTTCTGTGTGCAAGTTTTTGCTTCAAACATGGCATCGAAGTTTAGGCAATGCATCATTAATAAGCCATTGTGACATAATCTCATAACTCCTCTCTGTGAAATGAATTCCGTCCCAACTGATGCGCCTACTAGGATCATGACAAACTGGCACACCAGGATCACCGCACAGTATGATCGGGTTGAAATTGTAATCGCCCCCGATCCCACAGCATGCTTTTTGTAGAGACTCAACATTGTCAAATCCATTCACCGGAAGGCGACTTAGATTGTTGAGGTACTGGAATGCATTGTAGTAGTCTCCATATACTATAGCAACTTTAGGGTTTTGTTGTTGCAGCTGTTTAATGGTTTGTTGAAGTAGACAGTTGTAGATAATTGCAAAGTGGTTGAATCTTTTTAGACATTTGAATTCATCATAGGCATCAGAAATGTTGGTTTGGAATGTTGTTAGGTATATTGGAATACAACCTATTGGAAAATTCCCTGGGACGATAATTCGAGTAGCCCCGAATCTAATGATTCTCTGCAACAAATCGATATATTGCAGTGTAAATTTAGCAACAGCGTACATATTCAACTAAAAGTTTAAGTAGAAAGCGAAAATCAATACGAGTAGGTACTCACTGTGACAGCATCTTTAATGGTTTGTAGAATTTGGGGCACCAAGTTGACAACATCCTGCATGGATTTGCCCTGAAAAAATCCATAGTTTACATCATTCCCTCCAATCTCTCCAATCATGAACAGAGATGATTTCAGCTTCAAACAACCATTGTTGTGATTGCTGCAAGTTTTGTTAAAATAGGTAGACATGGAATGGAGTTGAGAGCTGAGAGAGCTGTTGGTAGAAGGATTCACAACGTTCAATTGTTGAGCAAGGTATTGAGGAGTCAATGCTGTAGAGCCTGCAACAGCAAAGTTCACTCCATTCTTGAATGATGCATCTCTTTTCAAATAAGGATTCACTAATGGAAGACCAGCTGCTTGTGCTGCAACCAAGCCCACAAAACCACCAAACAACAATTAGTAACTATTATCAGCGCCCGTTAGCTGAGCTCGATATATGTCTATTACTTGTGATCCTAGGGTTTACGTTGCCTCTAAGGTGTTGGTATGTGTAATTTTTTATTATATTTTATGAGCAAGTGTAACAACCGGTTAGTATGCGTAGTAAGTGTGAGCATTGACATAGCTAAGGTAGGCATGTGCCCACCCCCCTTCCCAATCCATCTTGAAACCTGAAACTAGTCTTAACTATGTTCACCTTCTCAGATTCATGTTCAAATTAGTTCATTCAATCTCTCTTGAAATATTATAACTTACATTAGTTGTCCAATAATTTAGTTTTAATCAAAAAATTGTGTCTATGTTGAGACTCAAGTTTAGCTACACCACTTTGTGTGATTTCTTTGTATTTGAATGTGACCATAACATAATATTTCACTTGTCTCAAAATAAGTGTTCTACTATTTTTCTTTTACTTGCAAGTACTTTTTCTCGTACAATCCAGCATAATCCAAATGCACGACATCTAATGTGAATTTTGAATCTTTGAAAGTTCCATCGAGGACAAGACATGTATTCAAATTATTATAACAAAAGTAATACTTAATTACCGAAAAAATCGATGATGAGCCTGCCATCGGAGCATCTGCCGGTTGCATTGCCGAAGAAGGTCTGGCCGTAGGGAAGGCGGGCGTAAGGGGAAACGGCTCCCCTCTCACTATCTAGAATGAAATTACCGGTGTCCGAAATTGAGTCACCAAATTGATATATGGCATTGAATTTGCAAATTTTAAGAGAAGAATTGCTTGACTGAGAAGCAACAACAACATAAAGAAGAAACAAAAGAATTGCTTCGTTTCTCCATTTAGCCATTGCTGCTTCTAATGGTTTTGTAAATTGTAATTAGTAAAAACCATAACATTACAGTACATTGCATGGTTTGTCCTGACTATATATATAAAGTTAGAGTAGCCGTATAAAAGTGAAAGTTAGGCAAAACTAATAGAGAAACCCGACTTATATTGTGGTATTGTTAAGTGCATTTATTCATATAATTATTGGATTTGTCATAACCGACCAACTACCAAGTACCAACCCATCACAATTTATGTGTGACTTTGTTACAATTATTAAATAAGAGTATTATAATTTATCTATGCTTGTTAAAATACTTATTGAATTATTTTATTTTAAGTTAATCAAATTACAATTTTGATTCATATATAAAAAGTTAAAAACATATATTGAATGTCGGCTTTATGTGACCACTGCAGTGGTCACTAAAGAGGTACTTTTTGTGCACTACGACAAGTTGTGCCTGCATATGAAAAACACAATTTGATCACAAACTTTTTTCAACACAAAACTGTCTCGGAATTTTCAAATATGACCCAAAATTGGACCATTTTTGGCCATATTTAAAAGTTCATGGAGTGTACAATAAATTAGGAACCAAATGAGTCTTTTACCTCAGATAAGACATCGAAGTTTAAGCAATGCATCAGGAATAAGATACTGGGACATAATCTGATTAGTCCTCTCAGTGAAATGAATTCCGTCCCAACTAATGCGCCTACTAGGATCACTACAAACCGGCACGCCAGGAGTTCCACACATTCTCGCCGGATCGTAATTGTAATCGCCACCGATTCCACAACATGCTTTTTGTACAGACTCTACATTGTCGAATCCGGTCACCGGAAGGCGACTTAGAAGGTTGAGGTACTGAAATGCATTGTAGTAGTCTCCGTACACTATAGCAACTTTAGGGTTTTGTTGTTGAAGCTCTCTAATGGCTTGTTGAAGCTGATTGTTGTAGTACATTGCAAAGTTGTTGAATCTTTTTAGGCATTTGAATTGATCATAGGCATCGGAAATGTTGGTTTGGAATGCGGTTAGGTAGATTGGGATACAACCGATTGGGAAATTCCCTGGAACAATCATTCGAGTTGCACCGAATTCGATGACTCTCTGAAACAAATAGATATAGCATAATATGATTTTAGTGTTGGTCCCTCATACAAATGACGTGTGCGGAACTAAAAGTTTAAGCAAATAGTTTAATGTAAATTAGGTTAGCGTTTGACTCATCTAGAAATGGTATGCTAACAATCAAGGTTCCAATTGTAAAATGGATCGGACCGACCGGACCGAAATCAAACTTATTGGAGTAGAAGTTTGGGAAAAATAGAAGAGAAGATGCAATTTTAATGAAAAAGTTGATTTTTTTAAAACACGTGGAACCAAAGTGAATTCAATGATAAATAATGTTTAGAATTTGCTTTAAAATAGTTTTTAGGATTTATTTTTTACAAAAAATTAAAAAAAATAAATTCAGTCCGGAAAGTATTTTGACCCAATTTGTATTGGACCAGACATGATTGAATGTTTTCATTGAGACATACTTGGACCGAATGAAACTCGATTATGGTTATATATGAATTAGTTCTAGAATCTATTCTATAGAATCTATATAGATTCTAGTTCATCTAGTCTAATATAATTAGATTAGATTCATATTTAAGAAATAGAGAACG
>JAYMTE010002882.1:0-10528 GCA_036897545.1 Pelargonium fulgidum
ACTTGTTTGTTTTCCCCGCAAGCAACGTTCTCGGTTGCCTCCTCTACGAGCAACGACGTCCTTGGCTGCCGCCGCAAGAAATACACATGGGCTCCCTCACCTCCATGGCTTCACCGTTGCCGATTCATATATCGTCACTTCTCCTTTACAACCATAGTTGCCTTTCTTTTTTCCATGCTTTAGGGTTTACTTTGTGAAGAGTTAAGAGAAAAAGGTTAAGGCTTGTTTGGATGAGAAATTTGGTAAAATAGAAAAGGTTATAAATTTAAGAATAAAAGTGTGAAATGAGATAATAAAATTGTTACTGTTTTTTTTTTTTTTTACTTGTTGACGTGGCAACCCAGCTGATATGGACGGATGACATGGCATTGGTGCTGACATGGAGGTCTTCTACCTGTTACAACATATCACATGAAGTAAAATTAAAAAAATATTATAAGTCCAAGATTCAAAACAAGCGAAAACCCTAAATAGGAGTCAACCCTAAAATTGAAACAATTCCAGGGGTCTCAAACCATTTAACCCCACCTCAAATAACTCTTTTGATCAAACCATTTGTTTGAATCTTTTTTTTCTTGAAATAATGTCTTGACCTCAACTTGCAAGTAGGGACGTAGTGACAAATTTAACCACCTAACAAATTACAGAAAGCAATGAATTTATTAACTCTGTAACTGTTCCTTGTGCAAATGAATATGAGTCCATTTCACTTCTCATTTTTTTCTTCATTTCCAAGATGGAGGTCAAGCAACAATACAAAAGTCAAAAGGTAGGTTCAAAATAAATAAACAGGTTGCAAGAGATTTTTTTTTTCTTTTTTTCTTTCTTTTTTTTTTTTTTTTTTTTTTTTTTTTTTTGGCAAAGCTACTATTGATTCTTTAGTGCTCATGTCCCCTACTTGTATACTCCATAATGTAAAGATTTGGTTACAAGTCACAACTCTCACTAAAGGGTCCTTGAGACCCAGTCAGAAAGTAGGTCATATTGCCAGAAAACCAACCAGGCATCATTTAGGAAACTTTGCTTCATACACATCTACAGCAACATATTCCACTGAAACTATCTGCTCACCATAAGCCCGTCCGTGCAAACAGTGTGCTGCTGCATAGGCGGCTTCTGTTCTTGTATACTCCACTAACACACATCCTCTCTCCAACATACAATGAGGATCCGACTCCTCATCATCACCCTTCTTGATACCACCCACCGCTATGTCCATGCTTCCATTTGAACCAGCAACATGATCTTTTATCTCTCCACCACCTTTCGCCATAGGTTTGTTTTCCAGGCCAAAATCTCTCTGAATAATATTTGTAACCTTGTCATCAGGACAATCCAATTGATCTTCTTTCGTGGGGCTTATCTGGCTTCGCTGTGCTGGAGAATCTCTTTTGGATAAGCTTTCGCAGGCTAATTCTTCAGTAGCCATGTGAGTATCAACCTGACCCAAATCTGATGACTTGGCCTCTTCAAGATCATTCTCAGGTGTATCATCGTCCTCGCCCTTCACAGCTTCGTTGATTTCCTTATTGTTCCTTGGAGACTCGTGATCAAAAACACCTTCTGAGATCTCTGTGTTGGAAGTTTTGTCACCTCCAGAATTATGAAAGGTCCCAGCAGATCCCGCCTTTTCAGTGAATGTGCAAGCTTCTGGAGAGGTAATAGGACTGGTGCTCTGCTTGATGATATTAACTGATTTAACAGTGCCAAACCTGCATGAATAGATGGATTTAACATAAAGGTTTAGTTGTCAACCTAACTACCCACACCAGTTCAAATGTAGGATATTTAGTTGGACCTGGCACACTCTAAACGGATATCTTCCAGAACCTCTTCCACTTCTGATTCAGTAAGTGATGACAGGGCATCCAAGTTGAACTAGTTTCATGAAAGATGAAAGATTAGATGAAAACAAGTAACCATGCAGGCTTATATTGTATCAGATAAAACAAGAGAATAACATGGAGTTATCTACATAGATACACAGTATTATCCAAAGCCTAAAATGCCATACCACATTTTTAAGCTTTAGGACTTGAGTGGGCTGTTTAAGAAGTGGCTTTGCAAGAGCAGGAATCTCATACATAGGTGGTTTCTGAGTAGTTTCCTATAGCATGTAATTTCTCTGGGTCAGTACACATCTAAAATTTAAATATCAAGCATAAAAAAAATGGCAAAGAAAATGCAATACTGCATGCTGTTAGAGGAAGAATGGTAGTAAAATACCAAATATGATTCATGAGGAACAGCTTGAACTGCAGTCAGCACTTGCCCTCCTACCTTCATACCACTCAATCCCGCACAAGCTTTGAGAGTAACTGAGTGGTCTACATACTAACATACAATGCAAAGTCATCAGAGTAAAAAAGGGGGGGGGGAGAAGAGAATACGAAAATAGACAATGGACGCATAATAAGACGTATCAATTAAGTTCTTAATTCTTGAATATAAAATAAAATTAAAAATGGCACGACCGCAAAGGGCATGTCATTTTTTTCAGACATATTACAATTAATCAACCAAAATAGATTGAACAGATAAATAGACAGTTTACTCTGAGGTATCCTTCAAAAAAACATCTTCACTCCTTGAACAGACTCAAACTATCAAAGAAAAGGACTACTTATATACTGGCACTGGCACGGAGATTGGTGTCCAATAAGTAGACAGAACAACCACAATATATTTAGAGCAACAGGCTGTAGAACGGATGTTGGTACTGAACGCAACCATCATTAAGTTGCACAACCTTTTAACCTAACAGCTAAACATAAAGATATAGGACCAAAAGTGCCCCCCAAACCATAAGTCTTATGCAGATGGGAAACAAAACGAGAGAATGAGATGGACGGAGGGAATTCTCAATTGACAGAGCTAAGATTCAATAACATCATGCACACAATAAGATCAACAGCTTCACAAAGAGTTTCAAAAAAAGTGCTGCCGATATCAAATTATCTACTACTCCTTTTGACCCAAAATAATTGTCCATATTTCCATTTGTAGAGAAATTATGGATTAGTTAGTTAGGATTGGTCTTTCTTTCCATTATGCCCTATTGTACTCTTGATATAACAAACTCAAAGTATTCAAACTAACTTATCTTAGGGAAATTATTGGTAATTCAAGCATAACTAACTTCTAAACAATGAAAGTGGACAATTATTTTGGGACAAAGGGGGGTATTAGTTAAGTCATAGTCATACAATCACAAAAATAATGAAATTGGTTATCAGAAGCTCATCCAACTGTTATGTTGCCAATCGTCAATAACCTAGAGACCATTTTGAGAGAAGCACCAATTGAGAACAAACGAAGGCAACCATACCAGCCAAGTTGCTATTAACATAATTTGCCAAAATCAGAAGTGAAAGAGATGTGAACATATATTTCAGTACCTCCAGAAAAGCACAAGGTTGACCATTATTGACTTCAAAGTGGTATGCTTTCAAAGGTCCAAAGGCACTAACAATCTCCATCACCTGGAAAAAATAATATGCAAGTCTTGGTCACTAAAGGGAGGTCACTGAAGTTTGGGAATAGGATAAGAGGAAGGGAGGGTAATGTAGCACACACTACTAAATCATTACCATTTTAGATGAAAGAACCTCTGAAATTCCACCCACAAAGATCTGTGACAACAATTAAACATTGATAAAAAAATGTATAATAGAAAAAGGGTACAGGACAAATCACAAAATTAAAACCACAGAACAAACATAAACCCCACGAAACCCATATTGCAACACTCAGTAAAGATAAACATGAGATAGTTTAAACATCTAGAAATTACACAGCAAGATAAGAAACGTGAATCTGAATTTTTAATACATTTATATCACTATGATATTATACTATATTGTCTTTAGGTGAATTTGGTACTTCTGCGATGGCATCTCAAAAACAAAACAACAAACATCTATATAATCAAGGAAAGGATCTGTTATGAGTCAAATATCTAGGCAATGAAATCAAATGAAAGTATCGAGTAATATTTAAATGCAGCAGCAACTTCAAGGGTATTGTTAGGAAGAACTTGCAAAATAAGTAATTACAAGATAACTTTCATCCAACAAAAAAGATGACATCAAGCTAATATATATATATATATATTAAAGCTAAATGGAACTTATTTTTAGGTACCATTTGAATTATTTTGATAGAATGGGAATCACCTACTTTTTTTCACCTAAATTAAGAACCATGAATTTCTATTTTTATTCGCAACCATTGTCATTCCCTAACAATAGCCTTTATCTCCATTCTCTACAAATCAATATATATATGACTTATGAGTTAATATTGCATGTGAATATACAAAGACAAGGGTAGTGAGCTTCTCATTCCCATTCCCATCAAAATAATCCAAACTATACCTTAGTTCCTTCACAGCATTATCTGTCCAGATCATTGATAATCCTATGGCTCAATTCAGTGTATTTTTGTTTAGATTTACGATTCCACTAGCAGGGGATTACACCTAAAGGGCCAACTATCAAAACATCACACTATCAAAACATCACCTTCTTCTGATTATTAGATAGTTCCAATTTATTTTTGTTATCTGGAACCTATTAGGAATAAGAATGTGAGAGAGCAACCTAAGTTATTTTGTACCCAAGGCCACACTCTGACCAGACAAAAAGCACTTCATTCATGCAAAAACAGTCGAAAAAACCTCGTCAGTCATGTCATTGGTAACCTAATCGAGTGCAGGAAAACACAACCTAATAGCAAATGAGGTTTAAAATAGAGAACTTTTAGGCTGTGGGAAAAAGTACAGCTAAACTATATATGGACCAATTGCACAGGATCTTGAAGAACATAAAACAAATTACTTTTCACACTTCTCATTAGGACTACTAATTACAGACATGAGAAAGACCAGTGAAACTTCAAAAAAAATCAGTATTGTCAGAGGAAGCTGTTTGCAAACTTTGCGCAGGGGACACTCAACACAAATAACAAGATAGAAAATGATGCAATTTAGAGCTTGAATAAAGTGATGCCTGTAACCCAATGCTGATAACTGTAACATAAAAGATAATAATGTAATCATACAATCTCATAATGGAAATTGAGCACAAACACAATATTTATATGTGATCCTTCAGATACATACCTTATGAGGTGAATCTGGCACAGCATCACATATAGTATCAACTGCAACCACTGATTTATCCGGATCTCCAGTCTGCATGAAAATAGCAACTGTCTGAAAACCTGCTACATAGATAGTAACCATATATACCTTAGAAGCTGCAAAGGAGAAGTAGATGTGCTATTTAACCAAACATAACTTTTCTGACAGCAAAGAACTTAAGCAGACCATTGAAAATCATGCCTAACCATATGAGTGCCAATTTAGAAGTGATAGAATAGAGGAGGCTATGAACCCTCATGTAGAGAAATTATAAATAGGCAAGCCCTTTAATCTCATGTGACTGAAATCATGATAAAAAGAATATTAACCCCGGAAATAATTTAAATGTGCCACTTTTCAAACAAATAGAAGAGTCAATAGAGATTTGAAGATCCTTCTAATTTATGTTCTATTTCAAGGCTGATAGTTACATGTCAGGGCATTGATACTGCAATACTTGTTCACACCATGACACAACAGGAAAAGTAGAAAACTTGAATATTATTGAATCTAGGAACTTCAATGTGGGAACTGACAATCTTAAACTTTTTGCCAGTTGGAACTACAGCATGACAAAGAGAAGGAAATTTTGATCTGAAAACCCCGTGATCCCCAGATACCATTTGGCCTGAAACCCACTGGCTCTGGTACTAGTGACATAATGAAGAAACTAAGAATATCTGAATAGGAATCGATAACATTAAAAGTATTCACTTCAATCAAAATAACTTTTCATAGAGGAATGGGCATGAGAGCTGAAAAACATATTTTCCCAAGAGCACATTACTACACACACTAGAAAAAGGATATATTAATACGTCATAACTCTACAAGTGTATTGCCATACATTCCCGGCCAATAAAAATTAACTTATTATAAAACGAGCATAAATATCAAACAGATCTAGAAATTTAAAATTAAAAAAAAAAAAAAAAAAAATCAAGACAAACTTCCAGATCAACTTATCATATACACAGCATCCAGTCTGCCCAGAAGAATGACCTTTAAGTAAGGCCAAAAGATTTTCAACAAATAAAAATCACAATGATCAGCATTAGATCCATCAATTAAATTGAGATAAATGAATTTGATTATAAACTTATTATAGCCATAATTATCTTCAATGATCAGAATAGCTCCATCTTTAAGCATATTGTTCTTCAAAGAAATTATGGGACTAGTTAAAATGAGGCAGAATAAATAATATTCAGATAATCAAACAAGACAAATAGAGAATATCAAACTAATACCAACATAATGTGAAGATGTTATAAATAATAAGATTTAAGGTGCACGGAGATATAGGAATACGGGATTCAAAACTATGGTATTTTCTTCCTATGCATATATATCCCAATCTTACTTTAGGGTGAAACTATACAAATTCAACTAAAAACTTAATCTGATAGTTGAAAGCCCAATTTTAATTTTATACTCTAACACATCCCCTCACATGCAAGCTCGTTACGCCTTTACACATGGCCCGTACATGGGTTCTTTTTTGCCTTGGCAGGAATTTAACTTTTAATATTTTTGAATATGGTGGCAATAGGATGCGGACTTCTGATTTCTAGCTCGACAAGACTCTATATCGAAGGATATACTCAACTAGTTTAAGGCCTTACTTTAACTTTCTACTCTTATGCAAACGAAGACTACAACCTAAGACGTCTATTAAAAAAAAAACATAAGAAATAAGAGAAAATGTACGCGTGATTGGACAAGCTTGAGTTTATTTCTACATTACTCAAATACCTCTAAAGTAAAGAATTGATATCACCAAATTCCATTTAATAAATACTGCATATGTCAACCAGATAGAACCAAAGAGTATCAATAATCACTATGGTCGCTTAGAACATAAGAAAAAGATAAGTGAGGCTGTCAATCTTACTGCCACATCAACAAAATCTTTGGGTCGTCTAATTTTGAGAATAGATCCAGAGAAAGATCTGCCATCAAAAGCAAGAGCTGCTGAGGCATCCTCAGGTGTAAGAAATTCCACCAGAGCTTGTCCCTTGTCTTTGAGTATCTGCAGTTAAAATTGTAAGGAAAGCCAAATCACCAAACCATATTACATTCATAGCAAGAACAAATTTTCAAAAGCAATATAGACTTACAATACAGCTTATACATGGATGAGTTCCTTGGGTATGATCAACATCCAAAGACAGCAAAAAGTTATTGAGACATTCCATTACAGCTTTTTCAGTGGCTGATGCTGGTATATTTCCTACATAAAGACTCCTCATAGGTCGTGTGACTTGTGGGAGGTGAATGGAATTTGAGGAACTCTTCTTTGTTGATAACGAATTGGAAGAAATCCCAGCAAGAGGTTTCACAGTGCTTAAAGCAACAGGATCAGCAGTAACTGACTCGAGAACATTGGAGTATACCGTCTGGTTTGATGAGTTAAGATTAGGGAGAACTGAATCGATTAATTTACTGGTTGTCCCGGCAGGAGGAAAATCCCACCCAACATTTTTCTTTTCTGGTGAGCGATGAATTGGGGAAGGAGTTTTAATAGCAGCCTCAGTTCTTCTCTTTCTAGGTGAATAACCACCAAGGCCACTTGTAGAACCACCATGCCTCCGGTAGTGGCTACTCGAACCATTGCTCGATATCCTGCCTCTGTCAACATCAGAATGTTGTCTTCCAGAACTCTCTTTAAGAGTATGTGAGGTTGCTTCCCCATGCTCTCGCCGGTTATAATGTGTGTGTATGTGCACCCTTGGTGTTGCTGAGGTGGACCTTCTATTTCTGTCCTTCTCATGCTCCCGACTCCTTGACCGTCCCCTCTTCAGCCTTGTTTCTTCATAATGAGATTTCGATGATTCCTTCCTTTCCTTTCTCTCTGAAATTTCATAATCATGACGTTTTCCTGAGTCATGCTTCTTTGCTACGTTCCTGTCCCTATTTGTCTCATCATCTTCATTTCGGTATCTTCTCTTACTGCATTCTCTCTCAGAATTTCCTCTATTTCTGTCTGAATAGTTGTCTTTAACACCATAATCTCTTGAATGCTTCTTTTCTGCTTCCTTTGCAGGATCATTGCTCAAATGCTCATCATTTCTTCTCCTCCCATGACTTTGTCCATCAGTGCTGTTTTTAGCTTTACTCGCGGAATCTCTTTTACGCGTATCCTTCAATTTAGCTTGTGACTCACAATTTTCTCTATCTTTTCCTTTATGTGTATTTTCTTCTCTATCTTTCCTTTCAACTATATTACCTTCTCTATATTTCCTTCTAGCTGTATTATCTTCTCTATCTTTCCTTTTAATTGTTTTGTCCTGAGTGTTATCTCCTTTCTTTCTCGCACCAACCTTCCTATCCTCCTCTTCTATGGGCTTTTCAGCACCATCATTGTGTTTGTGTTTACGTCTTCCAGAATCAGAACCATTGGTACCATTCTCAACAACATTCTCTCTTGATATAGTACTTACATCTACAGATCCCAACTTGACATCTTCAGACAATTTTTTGTTTTTCCTTCTAAGCATAATATCGTCAAAGCTTAAAGGCCTTGTTCGAGCAGATGTTCCTTCAAAGGAGTCATCCTTGGAAACTCCAGAACCTTTTCCAGAGTTCTCTTCCTTGAGCCGACCAGATCTGCTCATCTTACTCAATAGAAACTAATAACCCCTAGAAACTATGATCTCATGAGCATCTCAAAGATCAAGGCTGGGTTATTATCTAGACAGAACCACTGAATCCTTGAATATGATAATAATTCGTGCCAACATAAAAATCACTGCGCCCAAAACAGCCATAACCACCCAATTGTTAGTATCAAGAAAAATGATAACTTCAAAAAGATTCAAATGGTTGAAATGGCCTACCAATTTTAACACATTATCAATGCAAGTACATTTGAAAGCATTGCAACTAAAGCAAAAATGAGCACACAAAAGTGCTGAATAGTAGATTGTAGAGATGCCATGGGATTCAAGAATGGGTTTCCATTAAAATTAACTATAGTGATCACTTAATTAACTGAATATCACCATGACTTGTTAAACCATATTTTACTTAAACAAAAACATACATTCAGAAATGCTCCCTGAAGTTTACTTGTATAAGACAATAGATTAAGAAAGAGAAACAGGATATTACTCCAAATAAACTCAAGAAATTCACTTGTACAGCACAACTGTTTGGTTCATTGCTAAGTTTATAGAGTAGTGGAAATGTTTTGTTGTAAAGCTACAGTGAATCAATTCTTTATATAAATGAACACATCAAGTTCATCCATTCTCAGGCCAACCAAATGCTGGATAATGCAAAAGACAGTTCAATCGAGAGTACAAGAGAAAGGCATTATCGAAAATTCACTTCATATATCTACCAGCGAACCCTAGAAACGAAAACAAATAGCTGGTGATAGAGAAGACACACATACCCGAAATACAGAGATGAGAGATATGAGAAAAGGTTGGGAGATCGAAGGAGGAATTTTGAGGAGAAAGCAGAAAAGCGAGAGAGCAAAGCAAGCTATGCAGGGAGGATGGTTTGTCTTTGCGCAAGCACAACAGAAACGGAATAAACCTAGAGATAGAGATAGAGATGAAGCCCAGATAGTACTACTAAAAATATTGATATCTGGAAAACAATTCTTAGGCTCACATCTAATATTAGGAAAATTGTATAGATATTTAAAAAGAATTTTTTATGTGATAAAAATAAATATGATTCAAATTATTTTTATCTGTCATACAAATATTATTTTTTAAACTAACTCATATTAAGAGAATGTGACATTGGCACCCATAAAAAAAAAAGATATTTTAGCCACCGGGATGACTCTATAGTTAAAGATACACACATTTTTGTGAGAGATTGTGTGTTCAACTCTTTGAGTCGGGTGGGGTTTTAAAGTGAGAGATGTCCATGTTGTGCAACTCAATTGATAAATAAAAAATAAGTTAAAGACAAATTTAGTACTCAAATTTTGGCCGAAAATTCAACTCGGTACCTAATCTTTCATTTTAGCAGATTTAATACCTACACTTTTGTTTTGAATCCAATTGAGTACATGTCGTCTATGTCCGTTAAGGCAGTTAATTTGATGACGTGGCAAGCTAGCGACTAAAAATTTCAACTCTTGAAATTTTGAAATCACCTCTCTTAACCCAGCCTCCAGCAAACCAAAACAAAAATTCCCTCTAAGACCTTCACCATCATCAGTCACAATCACAGATCCAAAACCATAACCAACCAGCGATGCCCATTTCCATTTCGACTAATCCGTTAGGATGGCGATTATGGCTGTGTTCACTAGTCGAAGCGTCGTCGAAGAGCGACAACGGAAGGCCCGTTCACTGACCGAAGCTTCATCAAAACCCTCTTCATAGATCTCCCTTGCTTATATTATATATATATATATAT
>JAYMTE010002883.1:0-10527 GCA_036897545.1 Pelargonium fulgidum
TGCAGCAGGAGGTCAGTTGGACCAAATAAATAAAAAAACGAG
This sequence comes from Pelargonium fulgidum, assembly GCA_036897545.1. NCBI lineage: Eukaryota > Viridiplantae > Streptophyta > Magnoliopsida > Geraniales > Geraniaceae > Pelargonium > Pelargonium fulgidum. The sequence continues at coordinate 43 of JAYMTE010002883.1, forward strand.
TTAAAGAGCCAAATTAGAAGTGAAAATTACTCGTTTGTCATTTCAATTATTTTGACAAGTACAAAGGTGCTGGTGACAATTTACCCATAAAAAATAACTCTTCATTTTCGATATTAAAACTAATTTTCCTCTCTTTGTTTTGATTCTAGTACCTGTAGCTATAACATTTTTTTTTTCAAATAGAATTTTTTTATATATATTATCAAAAATGTCATTATAAATATTGATCATTTTATCAATTTAAATAGTTATAAACAAGAAATTGAATAAGAAAACTTTTCCACATTACTTCAAAATCAGCTACATTCCTCCTATATTTTACAAGTAAACCAATCCAGAATTCGGCCAGAGCAGTCCATCTCTAGTAATAACAGTCCGGAAACTGAACATCATAGCTAAGATCTGAAGTTCAAAGCAATATGGACTTTGGTTATAGACTCTCTACTTCATAACTGATTTGGCTGGCTGGACTCCACTAATGAAACTAAATCTATATACACATAAACGTAAGTTTAGGCCTCCATCGCTTTCGTGTTACCTCCTTCAAGAATCGTAATGATTTCAGCATGATGTAGCTAGCTGAAGCCTCTGGTCGTTGTTTTCTTGCATTGAACTTGAACTCGAGCTTGAGTTGGAAACAGTCAACGGATTGTTTTGATGTTGAGGCCGTGTTGTGCGCTCTGGTGGACAAGGCATGGGTGCTGGGTGTGCGATGTAAGTGGGCATGTCATCTCCAGGCATCAATACTGAAACTCCTTTGGCATAAACAGTCATCTGCAAAAATTAATAACATAAATTGAACATTTCGTAGATTTACAAAATAGTAATGTTAATGAAAAATGTCAGTTCAAGCAAAATACGTAGAATAACTAATAATCTATAGTATTTTTGTATCAGCATTAGCGCAGGTAAGTATTGAACTTGAACTTGAAAACCGTTTTTTGATGAATTATTAATTGCTAGATATGTGCAGCAAACAAGATACTATTAGGCATTAGCATTATAGAGTTGATTTGAACATATTCACAGTGAAATGAAATCAGAAGTATCTTTCAGAAATATAAATTAATGCTGCGTTTTTGCACTGTGATCTAGCAGCATTAAGTAGGGTATGTTTGTTTCATTTCTACTGATAACTTGACAAACAATTCTCCCAGTAGGAAATGTCACGTTCTGAAAAACATTCCATAGAAATTAACAAGTGACAAATTCTATAAATTATTGATAGCCAGTGAGACAAATTCTATAAGAGAATGAAACAACCCTGCACTAGTCACTGAGATGTTTTGGTTCACTGGTCACATAGCAGGTTTCAAGTTTCGAGCCACAGATAAATTATGCAGCCGAAGGTGAGCTTTGTTGAAATCAACCAAAACTACAAGTACATATTTTGATAATTATGGTGGGGAGGGAATCATCACCAGTATAATGTACTATGTTATGTATAACATAGTAAATGCTACAAATGTAAATGACAAGAGCCAGCAAGATATCATATAAAAGAATACCAAAATAACTAATAAGGTTGACAATAGATATACAGAATTCCATTGCTCATAACGTCTAGTTTGCCTTCTGTCACAGATCTATGGCTATATGAAACAATTAACCATTAACCAATCTCGAGTAAAATTAATATGAGGCGTCTTATATTATTAAAGGGTTAAGGTTTATGGCAAACGAAGTTGAACATAATTTAGAGATTTTGGATCATCTCAGCAATGCAGAAATAGTTTTCATTAAACCCAAACACATGGTATCGTTTAGATTAGAGCTAGACAAGGTTACAACATACAATATTATCCCAACAGCGGACATTTGTATGTAATTCAGCCTTCTTGTATAATGATTTGATATTCAGTGATTACTAAGAGACAATAATACTTTATGGAAATAATAGAATACAGAAGTAGTGTTTTGCAGGGGCAGACTAAACGACGTCATACCATAATATGTCTGCATTTACCCCACCAATTGATTAGAATGTTAAACACACAAGTAAATGCTACGTCTAAATGGTACAGAATTTGGTCCTTAGATACAATAGCATATGGGTATTGCATACCATGTGATGTGGTCCCTACCATTACAAGGCAGGCTTTGTTCTATATGAAATAACAAACATGTGATAACTTGATGTGTTCTACCATTCGAAATCCCCTTTTTGGTAACACCTTTTTGAGTTCAAGTTCCATATAATGATATCACACAGTTTGTTTTGAAGAACTAGTAAACTTAAGAGAGCTTCAATTTTTGCCTATGCCTCACATAAAAATAGCCCTCGACTAGACAATAATGTCATACCATTTGGTGGGCCTAGTGTGCTGGAAGTGTGAACATGGTAGGTCACAAACTTGACGCTAAAGCATAGTAACTAATATTAATAAAAGGAAAGAAAGGGTGGTCAAGCTAGCAACTTGTATCCTTCTATAAAGTACATGATGCAAGCACACAAATGCAGCAGGAAACAAACATAATGTATCATAGGCCCATAGTGAGTAAGCCACACATATGCAAAATGAAAGCGGAAAATAGAGACAACAAACTACGATTGACTCCAAAGAAAGGTTGCCACCTCTGACCAACCTCCCCAGGAATTGGCCTCGCTGCAGGGAACCACAAGGACTCGTAGTGGTGGACCAAAAGAACACCAAGGTACAGTTGTGGGTCTAAATGACAAGAAATCAACATCTTCCTGGGACACTTTGTCCAGAACCAATAATCCAGCAGACAAGTTTTCAGATGAACCTTGGCCCAACAGTATAGTAGTTATAAGACAGCACAGATTATTAGAGAAGAAAAAAAATCAAGCACAGATATATTTTTATATACAATTCACAGATCTTCTAGTTACAGGGGTTTAAAACCCACACCTCTCTGATTTTTGGAGCTAGATGATGTAAAAAAGTCCTAATTAGTGTGCTCAATTGGTTCTAGCAACATCTATCAATTTGATCTTGAACTGGAGATCCAATGCCACAACTTATGTAATTCAAGGAAACAAACAAAACAATGAAGCTGTTTCAAAAACAAAAAACAAAACAACGAAGCAGATGCATGAGGATTTTATCATCAAAAGCAAAAGACAAATGGCAATCAAATCCTAGAATTCAAATTCTAAAGAGAAAATAACATTACAGATATTGTGGACATGAAGGAAAGCAAGAGACACAGTGAGCTTAGAGAAGTAAAAGGGAACTGACATTGGGAGAGTGGTAGGTGAGCTTGGGATGGAAATTGTGCGACTGAGACTCGAGATCGGCGTGGGACGAAGTGGGGCGGAGAAACCTCTCGAAAATGGCCATGAGCAGGAACATGGAGATAAGGATGGCGGTGGCGACGGAGCCGGAGAAGACGGCGTTGACGGAGGTGTCCAAGTTTGAAGGAGCTCCACTCGGTTGGCAACCAAAACTGCTACTCCCATCTTCTTCCACCATAGGAACAGCTCCTAGCTCATCACTTTGATTCTTTATATTTCATCAACTGCAACACTTCACACTTCACTATGTATTCACAACCACCATTCAGTCATTCACAACTCACAAGCAACTATGGCATTGCTTATTTAGTTATTTGCTTTGCTACTACTTGCTCATTTCAGGGCTTTATAATGATTGACACCATTTCTTGGGCCTCACTCTGGCCCATTTATTTTTCTTTTCCTTTTGTTATCCCTTTATTTTTATGAATAAAATAGCGATAAATGGATTTACCAATGGATGAAAAATGGAATCAGACGAGCAAATCACTAAAAACTTAATGTTTTCGGGTAATTATATAAGGACCTCATAACTTTTACACTTTTTAAGGGATATCTGAACTTTTTTTTTTAATGATTAAATGTTTGAAGATATTGATAACTTATTTTAAAATAAAAAATTTAAACAAATAAAATATTTATTTTGAAACGGGCTGAGAAAATTCAAAATAGGGAAGGAATAGCATATGATTGTAGATCGGCATTGACATAGATAACATTGAGATGTGTGAGGAGTGATTGTCTCAATTCTGAATTAGCCAATGCTTGTTGATACTCAACTCTGCTTTCTCTGGTCATTATGCTCTACAATCTAGATTCTACAACAACATTTGTAGTAGTAGTAGTAGTTAATATTTTAATTCATCCTTATCCACACTTAATTATTAATTTAATTGTAGCCTTGCTACCTGGAAGATATGCCTACTACAACATTTCACATTGAGGAATATTTTAAAGTTAGAAACTTTAATGTAGTAGTTCCAAGGGAACACGGAGCCACCAAGCAGCGTATGTGACAAATAAATAATAAGAAAAGGCTTGTCACTACTATTTTAATATGTACATGTGTATGATAAATTGATAATGGAAAAAATCCAACTATTGGGCCATTCAATCTAGAATCCAGGCCTTATTCCCCCTATGGGCTGGGCTCTACTTCTTTCCAATGACATATACAATATGTATCAGAAAGATCAAATTTATTACACCAATAAGCAATAGTACAATAACTTTAACAACTTTACCATGATGCCCAATTTACTTTAGTACACAAAGTATCAATTTAGTGTACAAACTTATAATTTCAAACCAATATGATACCTTATTTGCATATCGATTCATAAAAGAAAATACAAAGTTAAAAATTATCCAGCATCTAACAATCATCTAACAACATCCTTACTATACTTTTATCTGTTCTTTTATTACTTATTGAAATGCTACAATCATTTACCTCGAGTCTAACTCCACTTCAATTACCCTTCAACTCATCTCTTTATTCCAACTCCTCAATGCATGGCTTCTCGAACGCCCACACTTCTTACTCTTGAGGGTCCATGTCTACCAACCTAGACAATTGTCCTGCCCCAACCATACCCGATCGGCTGTCCGGTGGTGCTAAAAAAATTTGCTACATTGCATTTCACTTTTATTGTTGATGAATGTAAAATAACAAATTTAAAATACTCTAGCTAGTTGTTGTTACGAGTTACAAATATTGATGAAGGCAGTAAGATTTTGTTAGTAGAAATTGGTTTGAGTGGTGAGGAGTAATTTGTGAAAAAGTGGAAAAGATGCAAAACCAAGTGGCTGGAACACAATGTATTGCCTTGTAAGTCGTTAGATGGAATGACAAGTCGTAAAAGCTCAGAACTGGACCCCACATCTATTCCCTATTGCCTCCAACCTACCACTCTGCCTCTACTTCTGCCACTGCTCCCTACACTTCTTGCTACACAGTTACACACACTAGTGTTACATGTATATGTATTGCTGGTCCATTATCCATGCATCTATTGGACCCACAGGGCCCACCATCAACACATCTTCAACTTATATCATTTCTTCGCAAGGATGACAACTCAATCCAAATTCAACAACGGGGCACGGTACAGGATTTTTTTTGGAACATGGGGCGAGGTCAGGTCAAGAAAAATATTCTCAATCGAGGTACGGGATAACTATGTCCTGCCACGCCCTGAACTCGATGTATTAAATATATAATATAAAAAATTATTTTTATTTTTATTTTAATACTTTAATATGAATATTATTAACTTTTCATCAATTCAATTTCAAAGTATGTAACGTTGTAGTGATTATATTTAATATTTTTCAAAAACATAAAATTATAATTTTTTTCAAGAATTTGTATATATTAAATAATGTAAAATTGACAAAATGGGGTGGGTTACGGGATACGGGCGGGAATGGGGCTGGAACGGGGATTACAAAACCCGCCCCAAACCCACCCCGTTGCCATCCCCACTTCAGGTTGGGTGAGATCATATATATATGAACGATAAAGATTTGCATTGATAAGTTTTAACGCAGTAGTATTTATAGAGAGTCGAACTTGAGACCTCAAGTTAAACTAAAAGCTTATTACTTGTTGTCCCAAGCGCTTGGTGGTGGATTCCGTTTTCACGTCTTGTATTCTCTTACCATCTATTATCTCTCCCGTGACGAGTAAATATCAAAACCTTACTTTTATATATATATTGTCGTAAATGTGTGTTGTAAGGAATTCAATGAAGAGAGAGCAAGGGGTGGTAGAGAGAGGAGGGAGACAAAATGGAAATAAATGAGAAAGGAGCAAAATGAGTTTGAAGACAGTGACAAAGCAAAAGAGAAGGTTAACTATTACCACCCTATTTGCCTTCACATGTTGACAAAGCCTCAACAACACAAAAGCTTCACTCTGATTTTGATTGATCAATGCCTCCATTGTTTCTTTATATGTCTCTACATTCTTGTTCTTCACCCACAATCTGTATTTGTCAATGCGATGCTTCTACTTTATTAATGTCTACTCTCATATATTCATTCACAGATCGATCATAGTCCATATATAGATGATGGCAACATTTCAGAATACTCCTAAAAAACACAGAGATAATCACACAGATTTATTACTTTTGTTATAAAGAAAATAGCAGACTTTAAATTCATACAAAATCAATGTTTGTATTTTTATTATAAGAACAATTTAGAAAGGAAAAAAAAAAACAGTTAATATTATACATATACTTTTAACTAACTTATTTATTATAGGAATGTTATTGATGATTTATGGTATAACTAACTCGTACAAAAACAAGCTGAGAACTTATGAGAAAAACAGAGCATTTGTTAAATGAAGGGAAAATTGGATGCCAACAACATGGGATTTGGTGCTTACTAATTTGAGTGGGTATAGTATTATTGGTATACATAAATGGATTATGGCTGGTGTCTGACATTCAGTTATACTTGAAATGGGTGCTAATTAATGACTAGAATATGATTAAGGATTGTGTCTAAAATTCAATTCAAATGAGTACTATTCTATTAAAAATAATATAATTAACATTTGCCATTTAAAGGAAAGAATAATATTAGTTTTAAAATTAATTATTAAGACTGGATAAAACTTAATTACAAGAGTTGGACATGTTACAAATTAACATTCATATCTCTTTTAATAAATTTGTAAATACAAAATGTTCAATCGTATCTAAGTCATATCTAATTCAAATGTATTTTGTATGTTTCAACTATTAACTCTATATGTTATTTGTAATAAACAGTGTAGTTACAAAAATATGATAAAATTTTGAAGGTGTGTGAAGAAAAAGAAAAAGAAAAGAGATAGGTGAAAAGAGATGGATTCGTTATAAAGTTATTACAGTAGAGTACAGGTCTGGGACCTGGGGTGAGGTGGCTTTAGAATAATGATGCGACCACTCATTCACATTTATATTTCATTTTACACTTGGAGACGCACAGAGAGTAGAAAAAAGAATGGCTCTCTGCCCACAGCACACACACTCTCTACCTATGCTGTGCAATACAAAAGCTCTATGCTTCATGGAATTTGAGAATCCCAAGATAAAGATGGAATGATATGTCACCTCCTCCATTCTCTCCTCTCCTCTCTTTTCTCTATTTATATACTAACTTGTATTTGCCATTTGGTATCTGCAAGCTTGATCATCAATATTGATTTGAAGATGGTTGTTAATTTGGTGCAATGGGTGTTGAATAGTTATGGGAAGAAGAAACAATGCAAGAGGGTGTTATGGAGGATGAGAGCTGCTCTCAACAGCGCCTTCAAGCCCAAACCCAGACAACATTTCCATTATGATCCTTCCAGCTATGCTCTTAATTTTGATGATCAAACTTCCTTCCATCCCCATTTTGCTGCTAAATCTGCAACAACTACAGCTACAACTACAGCCCTTCCTCTCAACCACCAAGATGCTGCTGCTGCTGCTGCTTCTCTTGTTCTACAGCTTCAACAAGATGCCATTGCCAGCAACATAGTTATTACAAATGCTTGGGTTTTCATTCTTTTGGTCAACGAATCTTCTTCTTTTGCCTAACTCATTCTATTTTGTACCTTAATGGTATCACATGTTCTTCATATCTCTTCTCTTCTCTTCTTTGTTATCTTAACATGTTAATACATTCTCTCAAGTCTATTGTATCTCAGTGAATGAGTGCTTGGCCACTTCATATTTGTATCTTATGCACAATGCCAGTAAATATTCTTGTGCCACCATGACCCTCTAATCACAATCTTCCACCATAATTTTGCTATTCCAACAATATTTGGTCATTCTGATGTTAACTGCACTACTTTACGCTACAGGAGTGTCGAACGAAAGATATAGCAGCACAGGGCCAATCAAAACCAACAAAATCTTAATATATACTTAATTTGTCACATTCAAACATGATATATAACCAATCATTCTGTCAACAATCTAGATTATGCCTAAATCATCCACTCTTAAACAGCAGGGTCTTCAAGAATGGCTGTAGATAGATCATTTATACGTGGATATGCAGCTTTCTCATCAAGTTGGTTCTGAGCCCATATTAACATCTTCAACAAACTTGGAAGCTTTGGGTCTGTCATGTCAAACAATACTTATTATTAGCTTCATTCTTTCCCATTTTACATAAATGTTCCAAAAACAATAAATGCCAACAAACTAAAAAACGAAAACCTGTACCAATTCAATGGCTCCCTTTTATATATCACAAACTAATTGTTGCAATACTCTAAATATATGGCATAGAATACATTATCGACACAAAAATGTTCTTGGAGATGGCCCTTTTTCCTTCCTAGTTTGATAGAAATCAAAGTTATCTATATTCCATGCATACACACCTTTCTATAAAGGCTATAACCACAACATTTGTTCCTAGAATTTTTTTGAAGTACCCAACAAGTGCAGAAAGAAAATGTTTGTTTTATTATAAAGACGAACCCTATGTTCGTTTGTTGTTCTAACTAAAATTGTTCATTTTATATCCATATTATTTTGATACGAGAAAGTGTTAAAGACTTATACCAGAGGACAAGGCAAATGCTAATTACAGTACCACACCTACCTTTTTCATGACTCTGGCTTGTAAGGATGGCTGCATTCACCTCACTAGCTGTCTTCAGGCGCTGTGATATGTCCAAAAGCTCTCCAACAGGGCAGTTGGAGACATCTTCAAAGGCCAGAAGTGCAACAGTCCTCTCCAATTCCTCAAGAAAGCTTTGCTGCAGAGAATTCGAAGTTTTAGGGCCAAGTATTTTACATGGATACAGAATATAACTTTGGAATATATATGTATCTTCCCACAGATATAATAGTAATCTTCAAACACTAATCTAACTTTAACAATCATATAAACTAAGTAGCATAGGAAATGGATCACAAAGTGAAGAAAGAAGAAGAGTTTGGTATCAAAAACAAAACATGTAGAAAATACAGGACGGGCAAAGCAGATATGGATCTGAAGCATACATTTTCTTCTCCCCTAGGTGCAAGCTCCTCCTGGGCAAACTCCAGAGCCTCGTCTATCTTTCCATTCCGAATTAATTCTATCAACCTTTGTTGTTGGAGATGGAAGAATAGCTGGGGGTTTGTATCCAGTATCTGCATGAGTATTCCAAATAATACAACATGAGATTGAAGCAGATCGCAAATAATACTCTACATCAATAATGTTGAAGATGTAGTTCTAAACATGGTTTTAGAAACTGAACCGACCAGGCTGGTTGAACTGAGACTCACTAGGCCAACCAGTCCACTTCTTTTGTAGCCTAGGACTTCAGCCAGACCCGGTCAAACCTATTATAAACGGTGACAGGTTCAACTGGTTTTTCTAATCCAATTCTAATAACCTAATTCTAATCTAGTAAGAACTACACCTTCAACAGGTAGATCAGATATGAAATCATAAAACTGAAAATGAGTAGTATCCTCAACAAGTCCACCTGAAGAATGTCACTAATATGAGAACTTCTCGTGTTTCTCAAACACATGAAATGGCCACACAATACTGACGCTTCTGCTCCTCAATTGTGCTAGAGTTCTTTCTATAAAAGATAACAATTTTCATTACTTGATAAGTAATCTAACTAATCATACGAGAACATAATGTGACAGGTTGCCCAAACTTGTGCAGCACCATCACCAGTTCTAATGTTTATTGTTACAGCTTTTACCCACAAGTAGAATACTCCCTACACATATACTTGCTCTTACTAGATGGCGTCGGCTTCTTAGAAGAAACCAAAGTATTATCTAAAACTTAGATTAATTTTAGTTGCTATAATCATTAGGTTAAGAAATTCTAGTTTCTAATTGTAGCATTCAAACCTACAGAATTAGTACAATAATATAATGCTCTACAGTTGGCATAATAGTCTGAAGGGTAATTCTGTTTTGCTCAGTTAACCATTTATATAATATTCCTTTCATGATTCATGATTCAAGATTCATATCCATTCAGTTTTGGTTTTCTTTATGTTTCTAAAAAGTTCACTTATGTTTACTTCTGAAATCAAGTGTTCTTTGAGAGTTTAACAACATTTCAAGGGAGAGGCATAGGTGCATAGCCTTCAGATACAGCAACTGAAAGATGCAAATAAAAACATATGTTGGTGACTGTTTACATTCATATACAGTACATAAATGTGTTTAGTATTTACGTGCACATCAAAATAATATATATATATA